>JAODAL010025577.1:0-58374 GCA_025379985.1 Phyllomedusa bahiana | reverse complement strand
TTTAAATGTTATATGGATTAATATGACGGCCTTCGCACCACTGACTACTGGTGTAATTTACTATCAAATATGTATAACACAATATGCGTACAACTGAGCTGTTTAAGGCAAACAGACGCACGGACTGCAATAAGAGTATTTAAATGTTATATTGATTAATATGGCAGCCTTCACACCACTGACAACAGGCGTAATTTACTATAAAATATGTATAACACAATATGCGTTCAACTGAGCTCTCTGCGACAAACAGATGCACGGACTGCAATAAGAGTATTTAAATGTTATATGGATTAATATGGTGGCCTTCTCACCACTGACAACAGGCATAATTTACTATCAAATATGTATAACACAATATGCGTACAACTGAGCTCTTTGCGACAAACAGATGCACGGACTAAATAAGAGTATTTAAATGTTATATGGATTAATATGGCGGCCGTTGTACCACTGACAACAGGCCTAATTTGCAATAAAATATTTATAAGACAATATGCTACAACTGAGCTCTCTGACTGCAATAAGAGTACTTATAATAATAATAATAATAATCTTTATTTATATATCGCCAACATATTCCACAGCACTTTACAATATAGAGGGAATAAGCACAGACAAACCAGACATTACATTATAAAAAAGCTACTGACAAATGAGACACAAGGTGTGAGGGCCCTGCTCGCAAGAGCTTACAATCTATCAGGGTGTATGGGTGAAACAAAGGCTGACAAGTGCTTGGTTTACAATGGACCAGCCATGTTACATAAATATGGGGTAGTATACATAAAATGTGGATGAACCTGCCATCCCAACCATTACATCTATATACAGATAAGTGCCTGTGGGTGCCAAAGTGCAGGAAGTGACGAATCTGTGACAGAATTTGGGGGGTTGACAATTAGGGATTTTGATAGGCTTGTCTAAGAAGATGAGTTTTCAGAGCGCACTTAAAACTGTGAGGGTTGTGAGTGTGCCTGATCACATGGGGTAACATGTTCCAGAGAACTGGTGCAATACGTGCAAAATCTTGGAGACGGGCATGGGAGGTTCGGATGAGTGAGGTGTGTAGTCTTAGATCAGTAGCAGAGCGGAGAGAGCGGGAAGGGTGGTAGACAGAGATAAGGGAGGAGATGTATGGGGGTGCAGCACTGTGGAGAGCCTTATGTGTGAGAGTGATGAGTTTATGTTGTATTCTCTACTGAATAGGCAGCCAGTGCAGAGACTGACACAGGGTAGAGGCATCAGTATAGCGGCTGGAAAGAAAGACAAGCCTGGCTGCTGCATTCAGGACAGATTGGAGAGGGGAGAGTTTACAGAGAGGAAGACCAACAAGTAGGGAGTTACAGTAGTCAAGACGAGAATGAATAAGAGCAACAATGAGAGTTTGAGTTGTTTCCACAGTGAGAAATGGACGGGTTCTGGAGATGTTCTTGAGGTGCAGGTGACAAGCGTGGGCAAGGGATTTGATATAGGGCGTGAAGGTCAGATCAGAGTCTAGTATAACCCCCAGGCAGCAGGCCCGCTGTCTGGGAGTTATGGTGGTACCACACACTGAGAGAGAAATAGCAGGGTGAGGTCGGTTAGTAGATGGTGGGATGACTAGAAGTTCAGTTTTAGTGAGGTTTAGTTGGAGATAGAGAGAGGACATGATGTCAGAGACAGCGGACAGACAGTCACTGGTGTTTTGTAGCAGGGCAGGAGTGATGTCTGGGGAGGAAGTGTATAGTTGAGTGTCATCAGCGTAGAGATGGTACTGGAAGCATAATCTGCTGATGGTTTGTCCAATGGGGGCTGTGTAGAGTGAAAAGAGGAGAGGACCAAGAACGGATCCCTGAGGAACCCCGACAGCAAGAGGGAGAGGAGAGGAGGTAGAACCGGAAAATGAGACACTGAAGGAGCGGTCAGAGAGGTAGGAAGAGAACCAAGAGAGAGCGGTGTCCTGGATACCGATGGCGCGGAGCATGCTGAGGAGATGGTGGTGATCCACAGTGTCAAACGCTGCAGAGAGATCCAGAAGAAGCAGCAATGAGTAGTTACCCTGAGATTTTGCTGTCAGGAGATCATTTGAAATATTTTATGGATTAATATGGCGGCATAAAATTGAGCTCTCTGCTCCAAACAGACGCACGGACTGCGACAAGAGTATTTAAATGTTATATGGATTAATTAGCGGCCTTCGCACCAATGACTACAGGTGTAATTTACTATAAAATATGTATAACACAATATGCTTTCAACTGAGTTCTTTGCCAAAAACAGACGCCGGACGGGGCAATAAAAGTTTTTAAAAGGAGTTGGTCTCCCTTAAAGAGTTTCAGAGAAGGCATGAATAAAATACTCTGTCACTTCCTGGTTCAGACTGATCTTTTGCATACAGCTCCATGCTTTTTAAAAGTCCATGCTGTGCTGTGTTTCGGGATGCTAATTAGATCAGATTAGCTTCTCAAACTACAAAAAGGACTTCTTTTCTAAATCCCCAAAACAAAACCCCTTTTTTTAAAGTTCGTTTATTTTAAAAAATTTAAGCTTTTTACGCAAAGCAGCACGGGGACCTGTGGAGACCTGTTGATGATATGATCATGTTATCCATTGAAAAAACACCCGGGGGGAGAATTGTTTACGGCCCAATTTTAATGAGGGAACTAAAATTTAGCCAGGGAGGTCAAAAATTCACTTGTATCTCCGAGGGAAACAGGGAACAAAGCAATAAAATTTGGGAAAATGTCTTTTTTTTGGGTTCCCTAAAATTTTTGAAAGCTATTCTTTGTAGCGAGAAAAACCCCTTTAAATGTTATATTGTTTAAATTAGGCAGCCTTCGCAAAAAATGATTTCGGGCCCATAATTTACTATCAAAAAATGATAACACAATATGCGTAAAAACTAAAGCTTTTTTGGGGAAAAAAAAGACGCACGGACTGTAATAAGAGTTTTTAAATTTTTTTGGGGGATTAATATGGGGGCCCGTCGTACCACTGCCCAACCCCCCTTTAATTTACTATAAAAACTATTTTTTAAGAAAATTTTGCTTTAAAAATGAGCTCTCTGGGGCCAAAACAGACGTTTGGACTCCCAAAAAAGGTATTTAAATTTTAAAAATGGATTTTTTTGGGGGCCTTTCGCACCCGGACAAAGGCGTTTTTTTACTTCAAATATGTTTTAAACAAAATTTTGGGGTAAAATTTAAAGTGTTTGGGGCAAACAAAAGCAGGGACTGCAAAAAGAGAAATTTAAATGTTTTTGGGTTTAAATTTATGGCGGATTCACACCCTGAAAACATGCTTAATTTACTATAAAAATTTATAAGACAATGTACGTAAAACTGGCTCTCTGCGCCAAACAGCGAAAGGGGACTGAAAAAATAGTATTTAAATTTTTTTATGGATTAATAGGGCGGCCTTGCCCACTGACAACAGGGTAATTTATTATCAAATATTTTTAAAACAATATGCAAAAAACTGAGCTCTCCCCAAAAACCCGGGAAGCAGGACTGCGTTTAAGAGTATTTAAATGTTATAGGGGTTTAAATTATGGTGGCCTTGCACCAATGATACGGTTTGTAAATTTACTATCAAATATATAAAACCCAAATTTATGGTACAACTGAGCTTTTTGGGGGAAAACAGACGCACGGACTGAAAATAAGAGTATTTAAATGTTTTAGGGGATTATAGGGGGGGGCCTTCGCCCCACTGACAAGGGGCGAAATTTTACATAAAATTATTTTAAAAAAATTTGGCTCAACTGAGTTTTTGGGCCCCAAACAGACGCTGGACTGAAATTAAGAGTATTTAAATGTTTAGGGAAATTTTATGGCGGCCTCGACCACTGACAACAGGCGAAATTTTATTTATAAAATTTTTAAAAAATTTGGGCTTAAAACTGGGGTTTTTGGGAAAAAACCGGAGCACGGACTGAAAAATAAGGTTTTTAAAATTTGTTTTTTTGGTTTTAAAATGGGGGGCCTCGCCCCATGACAACAGGCGAAAATTTTCTATAAAATTTTTAAAAACCAATATGCAAATGAGCTTTCTGTCCCCCAAACAGACGCACGGACTGCAATAAGGTTTTTAAATGTTATATGGATTAAAATGGCGGCCTTGCCCCCCTTAAAACGGGGTTAATTTCTATAAAATTTTAAAAACCAATAGGGAAAAGGGCCCTTTCTGTCCCAAAAAAACGCACGGACTGCAATAAGAGTTTTTAAAATGTTATATGGTTAAAATAGGGCGGCCTCGCACCATTTACAACAGGCTTTAATTTACTATAAAATTTTTAAAAGGGGAAAATAGGGTTTAAAAATGAGTTTCTCTTGAAAAAACAAACGCTGGACTGCAAAAAGAGTTTTTAAATGTTATAGGGTTAAAAAAAGGGGGGCCCCTTGCACCACGGGACAACAGGCTTTAATTTTACTATAAAATATTTATAACAAATATGCGTAAAACTGGGGTCTTTTGGGGCAAAAAAGACGAAACGGACTGAAATAAGAGTTTTTAAAAGGGTTATGGGGATTAATATGGGGGCCCTTGAAAACCTAAATACGGGCGTAATTTATACCCAAAATGTATAACACAATATGCTTTACAACGAGGTTTGCGGAAAACAAAACCCCAACTGCAAAAAGGGAGTATTTAAAGGGTTTTTTTTTTTTATGGGGGCCTTCCACCACTGACAAGGGCGTAATTTGTTCAAAATGATAACACAATATCTTTAAAAAAGAGTTTTTGCCAAACGGGACCACGGTTGCATAAGAGTATTTAATGTTTTTTTTTTAAATATGGTGCCGGGGCACCATTTCAAAGGGGGTTTTTTTCTTAAATTTTTAGTTTTAACCCCATTCGTAAAACTGGCTTTTGGGAAAACAGAGAGGGGATTGAAATTTGAGTTTTTAAATGTTTTTGGATTAAAAAATGGGGCCTTCCCCCACTACAAAGCAAAATTTTACTATCAAATATTTTAAACAATTCGTAAAAATGAGCTTTGGGCCAAACAGAGCCCGGATGCAAAAAAGATTTTTAAATTTTTTTGGGGTTTAAATATGGGGGCCTTCACCCCACGGGAAAAAAAAGCAAATTTTTATTATCAAATATTTAAAAAAACCAATTGCCTAAACTGAGCTCTCTCCCCAAAACAGACGAAAGGACTCCCAAAAAGTATTTAAATGTTATAGGGGATTAATATGGCGGCCCCTTCGCACCACTGAAAACCCAGGCTTAATTTATTATCAAATATTTTAAAAAAACAATATGCAAAAAACGAGCTTTTCCCCCAAAACAGACGCACGGACTGCTTAAGAGTATTTAATGTTATTGGATTAATAGGGCCTTGCCCCCATGTAAACAGGCGAAATTTTTCTATCAAATATTTAAAAAAAAATATGCTTTTAAACAGAGCTTTTGGGGAAAAACGGGAAGAAAAGGGAGGCAATAAGAGTTTTTAAAAGTTATATGGTTTTAATATGGGGGCCTTCGCCCCAAATGAACAGGGTAATTTTTTTAAATATATAAAAAACCAATATGGGTAAAACGAGTTTCTCTGCGCCAAACAAAACCACGGACTGAAAAAAGAGTTTTTAAAATGTTAAAAGGTTTTTAATATGGCGGTTTTGCCCCAAATGGGTAATTTATTATTTTATTATAACCAATTTGCGTAAAACTGAGCTCTTTGGGGCCAAACAAGGAACGGACTGAAAAGAGAATTTAAATTTTTATTTTTTTTAAATTAGGGCTTTTTTTGGTTGCAAAAGGGTTTTTTAATTATCAAATATTATAAAACATTTTTGCTTTCCTGGCTCTTTGGGGCCAAAAAAAGCACGGACTGCAATAAGAGTTTTTTAAAGGGTTATATGGATTAATTTGGGGCCTTCGCACCCGAAAAAAGGGTAATTTACTTTAAAATAGGGAAAAAAAAAATTATGCGTAAACTGAGCTCTTGGGGCCAAACAAAACCAGGGAAGGCAATAAGAGTTTTTAAAAAGGGGAAAATGGTTTTAATATGGGGCCCCGACCATGACAACGGCGTAATTTCTATAAAAATTATAAACAATTTTGCTCCAACTGAGCTCTTTGCCAAACAGACCACAAATTTGCTTTAAAGAGTATTTAAATTTTAAATGGTTTTTAATTTGGGGGGCCCTGCCCATGACAACGGGCGAATTTTTTTTAAATATTTTTAAAACAATATGCTAAAACTGGTCTTTTGTCCCAAACCCAGACGCGGGGGACTGCATAAGAGTATTTAAATGTTTTTTTGGTTTTAATTATGGGGGGCCTTGTACCAATGACAACAGGGGAAATTTTTTATCAAATATGTATAAAACAATATGCTAAAACTGAGCTCTCTGGAAACAGACGCAGGGGATTTCAAAAAAAAAAGTATTTAAATTTTTATAGGGGTTTAAATTTGGCGCTTGCCCCCAAATGACTACGGGGTGTTTTTTTACATCAAAATAGTATAACACAATATGGTACAACTGAGTTCTGCGCCAAACAGAACACGGACTGAAATTAAAAGTTTTTAAAATTTGTTTATGGATTATATGGCGGACCTTGGGCCCAATGACTAAGGTGTAATTTTACTTTTTCAAATATGTTAAAAACTTTATGCGTAAAAATGGTTTCTTTCCCCCCCAAACAACAAACCCCGGGCTGCAAAAAAAAGTTTTTTTAAATTTTTTATTATGGTTTAAATTTGGCGCCTTCGCAAAATTATACAGGGTAATTTCTATCAAATATTAAACAAATATGCTTTACAACTGGCTTTTCCCCCCCAAACAGAGCACGACTGAAAATAAGAGTTTTTTAAATGTTATATGGTTTAAATTTATGGGGGGCCTTGCACCCTTACTAAGGGTAATTTCTATAAAATTTTTAACAAAATATGCGTAAAACTGAGCTTTTTGCCCCCAAACAGAGCACGGCCCTGAATAAAGTATTTAAATGTTTTTGGTTTAAATAGGGGGCCCTTCGCCCCAATGACTAAGGGAAATTTTTCTATAAAATATTTTATAACACAATATGCGTACAATTTAGTTTTTTGGGGAAAACCAGGGGCACAAAACTGCAATAAGAGTATTTAAATGTTTATGGATTAATAGGGGGGCCCATCGCACCACCTTATTTAAAAGGCGTAATTTGCTATCAAATATATAAAAAACAAAATATGGTAAAAATGAGCTTCTGCGCAAACGACGCATGACTGCAAAAAGGGAGTTTTTAAAATTTTTATTTTAAATTAAATATGGCGGCCTTCGCTTCCCCTTGAAAACAGGCTTTAATTTAAAAAAAAATTATTTATAAGAAAAAAAACCCCCGTCCCACTGAGCTTCCCCGGAAAAACAGAGCCGGACTGCAAAAAGGGAGTTTTTAAAGGAAATTTTGGGGGTTTTAATATGGCGGCCTTCGCCCACTAACAACAGGCGAAAATTTACTCAAAAAATATTTAAAAGGGACAATAGGGCTTACAACTGAGCTCTCTGTCCCAAAAACAGACGCACGGACTGAAATTTAAAGAGTATTTAAATTTTTTATATGGATTAATATGGCCTCTTCCCCCCCCAGGGACAACAGGGAAATTTATTTAAAAATATTTTTAAGCAATAGGGTTTCAACTGAGCTCTCGGCGCAAACAGACGCACGGACTGTTTTTGGTATTTAAATTTTATAGGGATTAATTTGGGGGCCCGGCAAAGTGAAAAACGGGGCGTGATTTGCTAACAAATATTATAATACAATTTGCGTAAAACTAAAGCTTTCGGTGCCACAGCGACAGGCTGCAATAAGGAGTACTTAAAGGATATATGTTTAAATTATGGGGGGCCGTCGCACCACTTACTACAGGCGTAATTTACTTCAACATATGTAAAAACACAATATGCTTAAAAATTGAGCTTTTTTTCGGCAAACAGACGCAGGGGGACTGCAAAAAAGAGTTTTTAAAATTTTTTAACATGGATAAATATGGGGGCCCCTCGCAAATGAAAAACGGGAAAATTTACTAAAAAAATATTTATAAGACAATATGCTACAACTGGATCAATGCGCCAAACAGACACAGGGGCCCTACAAAGAGTATTTAAATGTTATAGGGTTTAATATGGGGGGCCCTTGCGTTCCCCATTGCCCCCAAAAAGGGTAATTTACTTTTCAAATATTTTAAAACCCCAAAATTTATGGTAAAACTGGGGTTTCTCTGCGCCAATCGGACGCACGGACGGGCAATAAGAGTTTTTAAAATTTGTTATAGGGTTTAAATTGGGGGCCCTTTCTCACCCTGACAACGGGGCTTTAATTTAAATTTCAAATTTGATAACACAATATGCTTTAAACTGAGCTCTTTGCGAAAAAACAGATCCCAGGGGACTAAATAAAAAGGTTTTTAAAATTTTTATATGGTTTAAATTTATGGCGGCCGTTTTTTCCCATGAAAAGGCCTAATTTGAAATAAAATATTTAAAAGACAATATGCTACAACTGAGCTTCTCCCCAAAAAACAGAGCACAGACTGAATAAGAGTACTTAAATATTTTATGGTTTAATAGGGCAGCCTTCGCCCCATGACAACGGGGGCAAAATTTTTTTATAAAATTATGTAAAAAAACAATATGCATAAAATTGAGCTCTTGCTCCAAACAAAAGCACGGGACTGCAAAAAAGAGTTTTTAAAAATGTTATATGGATTAATATGGGGGGCCTTCGCCCCAAAGGGATACAGGTGTAATTTATAAAAAATTTTGTCCCAACAAAATTTAGCTTTAAAAACGGGCCTTTGCAGCAAACAGAGCATGGACTGCAAAAAAAGTTTTTAAAAGGGTTTTATGGAAAAATTTTGGGGGCCTCGCAAAACTGAAAACGGCGAAAATTTTATATCAAATATGTTCACACAATATGCAACAATGAGATAAATTTACGCCCAAAACAGACGCACGGACGGGCAAAAAGGTATTTAATTGTTATTTGGATTAATATGGGGGCCCCTTTGCACCATGAAAAACAGATGCAATTTGCTACCAAAATTTTATAACCAATTGGGGAAAAAAACTGAGCTTTTTTTGGGAAAACAGACGCATGGACTGAAATTAAGAGTATTTACCTCCCCGGCCACTTTATTGGGTTTCACCTGTCCAATGCTCTTTAACACAAAATTTTAACAGGCCAATCACATGGGCGGCAAACCAAGTGCATTTGGGCATTTGGGACGGGTCAAGACAATTCCTGCATTTCCCAACCCGGGCATCAGTATGGGGAAGAAAGGTGATTTAGTGCCTTTAAAACGGGGCATGGTTTGTTGGGCCAGAAGGGCGGTCTGAGTATTTCAGAAACTGCTGATCTCCTGGGATTTTCACGCAAAACCCATCTCTAGGGTTTACAGAGAAGGGGTCCCGAAAAAGAAAAAAACCCAGTGAGCGGCAGTCCTGTGGGCGGAAATCCCTTGTTGTTTCCAGAGGTCAAAGGAGAATTGGGCAGGACTGGTTCGAGCTGATAGAAAGGCAACGTGACTCAAATAGCCACCCGTTACAACCAAGTAGCAGAGAGCATCTCTTGAACGCCACAGTACGGCGAACTTTGAGGCAGATGGGCTACAGCAGCAGAAGACCACACGTGGTGCCATTCCTTTCAGCTAAGAACAGGAAACTGAGGCTCCAATTTGCCCAAGCTCATCTAAATTGGACAGTAGAAGATTGGAAAAACGTTGCCTGGTCTGATGAGTCTCGATTTCTGCTGCGACATTCGAATGGTAGGGGCAGAATGTGGCGTCAACAACATGAAAGCATGGATCCATCCTGCCTTGTATAAACGGTTTCAGGCTGGTGTGGTGGTGTCATGGTGTGGGGAATTTTTTCTTGGCACTCTTTGGGCCCTGGTACCAATGAGCATCGTTGCAACACCTTGTGGAATCTATGCCACGAAGAATTGAGGCAGTTCTGAAGGCAAAAGGGGGTCCAACCCGTTACTAGCATGGTGTACCTAATAAAGTGGCCGGTGAGTGTAAATGTTATATGGATTAATATGGCGGCCTTCGCACCACTGACAACAGACGTAATTTACTATCAAATATGTATAAAACAATATGCGTTCAACTGAGCTCTCTGCGACAAACAGATGCACGGACTGCAATAAGAGTATTTAAATGTTATATGGATTAATATTGCGGCCATCGTACCACTGACAACAGGCGCAATTTACTATCAATTATTTATAACACAAAATGCGTACAACTGAGCTGTTTGCGACAAACAGGCACGGACTGCAATAAGAGTATTTACAAATTATATGGATTAATGTGGCTGCCTTCGCACCACTGACTACAGGCGTAATTTACTATCAAATATGTATCACACAATATGCGTACAACTGAGCTCTCTGCGCCAAACAGACGCACGGACTGCGATAAGAGTATTTAAATGTTATATGGATTAATATGGCAGTCTTTGCACCAATGAAAACAGGTATAATTTACTATTAAATATGTATAACACAATATGCGTAAAACTGAGCTCTTTGCGGCAAACAGACGAACGGACTGCAATAAGAGTATTTAAATGTTATATGGATTAATATGGCGGCCTTTGCACCACTGACAACAGGCGTAATTTACTATCAAATATGTATAACACAATATGCGTACAACGGAGCTCTCTGCGCCAAACAGACGCACGGACTGCAATAAGAGTATTTAAATGTTATCTGGATTAATATGGCGGCCTTCGCACCACTGACAACAGACGTAATTTACTATCAAATATGTATAACACAATATGCGTACAACTGAGCTCTTTGCGGCAAACAGACGCACAGACTGCAATAAGAGTATTTAAATGTTATATGGATTAATATGGCGGCCGTCGTACCACTGACAACAGGCGTAATTTACTATCAAATATATGTAACACAATAGGCGTACAACTGAGCTGTTTGAGGCAAACAGACGCACGGACTGCAATAAGAGTATTTAAATGTTTTTTTGGATTAATATGGCGGCCTTCGCACCACTGACGACAGGCATAATTTACTTAAAAATATTTATGACAAATTGTGTACAACTGAGCTCTCTGCGCCAGACAGACACACGGACTGCAGTAAGAGTATTTAATTGTTATATGGATTAATATGGCTGCCTTCGCACCACTGACAACGGCGTAATTTGCAAATCAAAATATATAAACACAAAAATTGCGAAACACTGAGCTATCTCCCAAACAGAGCACTAACTGCAATAAGAGTATTTAAATGTTATATGGTTTTATATGGCGGCCTTCGCACCCCTGACAACAGACGAAAATTTACTATCAAATATGAAACACACAATATGCGTTCAACTGAGCTCTCTGCGCCAACAGACGCAGACACTCAAAAGAGTATTTAAATGTTATATGGATTAATATGGCAGCCGTCGTACCACTGACAACAGGCGTAATTTACTATCAACTATTTATAACACAATATGCGTACAACTGAGCTGTTTGAGGCAAACAGACGCACGGACTGCAATAAGAGTATTTAAATGTTATATGGATTAATATGGCTGCCATCGCACCACTGACAACAGGCGTAATTTACTATAAAATGTTTATAAGGCAATATGCTTACAACTGAGCTCTCTGTGCCAAACAAACGCACGGACTGCAATAAGAGTATTTAAATGTTATATGGATTAATATGGCCTCCATCGCACCCCTGTCAGCAGGCGTAATTTACTCTAAAATATTTATAAGACAATATGCGTACAACTGAGCTCTCTGCACCAACCAGATGCACGGACTGCAATAAGAGTATTTAAATGTTATATGAATTAATATGGCGGCCTTTGCACCACTGGCAACAGGCGTAATTTCTTTCAAATATGTATAAAACAATGTGCGTAAAATTGAGCTCTCTGCACCAAACAGACGCACAGACAGCATTATGAGTATTTAAATGTTATATGGATTAATATGGCGGCCTTCGAACCCCTGACAACAGGCGTAATTTACTATAAAATATTAATAAGACAATATGCGTACAACTGAGCTCTCTGCGCCAAAAAGACGCACGGACTGCAATAAGAGTATTTAAATGTTATATGAATTAATATGGCGACCTTTGCACCACTGGCAACAGGTGTAATTTACTATCAAATATGTATAAAACAATATGCGTTCAACTGAGCTTTCTGCGCCAAACAGATGCACGGACTGCAATAAGAATATTTAAATGTTATATGGATTAATATGACGGCCTTCGCACCACTGACTACAGGCGTAATTTACTATCAAATATGTATAACACAATATGCGTGCAACTGAACTCTTTGTGGCGAACAGATGCACGGACTGCAGTAAGAGATTATAAATTTTATAGGGTTTTAATATGCGTCCTTCGCCCCACGACAACAGGCGTAATTTACTTTAAAATATGTATAACACAATATGCGTACAACTGAGCTCTCTGCGCCAAATAGGCACACTGACTGCAATAAGAGTATTTAAATGTTATATGGATTAATATGGCGACTTTTGCACCACTGACAACAGTCTTAATTTAATATCAAATAGGTATAACACATTATGCTACAACAGAGCTCTTTGCGGCAAACAGACGCACGGACTGCAATAAGAATATTTATTTGTTATATGGATTAATATGGTGGCCTTCGCACCACTGACAACAGGCGTAATTTACTGTAAAATATGTATAACACAATATGCGTACAACTGAGCTCTCTGCGCCAAACAGATGCACGGACTGCAATAAGAGTATTTAAATGTTATATGGATTAATATGGCGGCCTTCGCAACACTGACTACAGGCGCAATTTATTAGCAAATATGTATAACGCACACCAGTAGATATCCTTAAAACTTTCTCTAACTAAATAAGATGTGAAATTCTCTAATCTAACTCTATTCTAAGCTGTAGGTTGGTGGATGGTTTCTTGTATTAGAAGAGACTTTCTCTCAGAGCTGTTAGAACAGCTATTGGTTTATACACAGACAGACACGTCCTGCTTTGAAGTGGCATAGACAGAGAATGAACACAAACAGGAAATGCAGTTGCATAGATAAAACGAGGTCACGTGATTTTTGCAGCCAATGAGGTCCATACACCGCAAAGTGGTGACGTTGTACATCCTCCTCACCCCCCTCCATCCTCGGAGATGATTGGCTGGCCACCAAAATGACAGGAAACGCTGAAAATGGCACGATTGTAATAGATTATCTGTAAGATTGTCACCTAAAATATCACGTGATCGGAAATTTCCGATAAGCCTAAAAACCGTGCCGATTTCAACTTTTGGCGATAGTGTCGCTTATCGCTACTGGTAAGGTTAAAATTCAAACATTCCACAGCCAGATGATGCGGGATGCACGAATATAAACTTGTGACATCTAATGTCATCCAGGTGTAACTTTCTTTCCAATCAAAATGAAAAAAAGCCTGTAAAACCTGTTTACTGTCTCTCAAAAAACCAGTACATTGCACAACTAGCGGCTACAATAAACTATATACCCAACCACTTAAGCGCTCACAAAGTGAGCCAATTCTAGAAATGATAGATCTAAAGGGATGTGGAAAAACATCTTTGTGAATTTTTGGTAAACTGTGAAAAATAGGGATAACTGGATGTGAGACATAAAGGAAATCCATGATTTTCTGATTAATAACCCCTAAACTCAAACCCTGCAATAAAAGTTCTCTCAAAGAATTCTGAAACACAGTGGTGGGATCAGACTGTAAGGTACGATAGGTGGAAGTATTAGGATTATGTAGTTTAGATAAATGATGGCTTTTGGGGTACATAATAAATATGTTTAAATACATCAAAGGTCAATAAAGAGATCTCTCTCAAGATTTATTTATACCCAGGACTGTATCTAGAACAAGGGGGCATTCTGTACGTCTTGAGGAACGAAAGTTTCTACATAAACATAGAAAGGGATTCTTTACTGTCAGAGCAGTGAGACTGTTGAACTCTCTGCCAGAGGAACTTGTCATGGTGAATTCAATAACGAAGTTCAAAAAGGGTTTGGATGCATTTCTGGAGTGTAATAATATAACAAGTTATAATGACTAGGATTCTGATTTCCGATTACCAGATTGGAGTCGGGAACGAATTTTTTCTCTCAAATGAGGACAATTGGCTTCTACCTCATTGGGGTTTTTTGCCTTCCTCTGGATCAACACTTTAGCAATATTTTAGCAAAATGGGCTGAACTGGATGGACGTCTTGTTTTTTTTTCAGCCTTGCAAACTATGTAACCTGTGAAACAAACAATGAAAATAATCTATAAGTATAAATACCAATCTGGACCAAGTTCCTTCTGGACTACCTTGAGAGCTTCCCTCTTTAATAGAGTCCGCTTCTTCAAGGGCCCTTCCTCCATTCATCCAGCCCTGGATATTTCTATAATTTTTTTTTTCATCAGATCTCAATTTTCCCACCACTAAGGAGAAACAATCTTTCGCCTTTGATCAATTTTGGTGCAATAAACACTACTGTATTTATTGTGCATCCTTTCTGATATTTCTCATGTGATCAGTCTTGGGGCAATAAAGACTTTTATAGTGTGCTAGTTCTGATTAGGCCCTTCCCCCCTATGGGCAAATTATACAGTAGACACCTGCTAACTAAGTATGGTCACTCTTCATTAATAAACCCACCCCCTTTCTCTCCCCTAGTGCATCCCGATCAGATGGGATCATATCGAAGCATACCATAGCATATGTCTTTCAATATTTGAAGGTCTATACTTCTTACAACAGCTGCAATCTCGGGGGTGACCGGAGAGGTGCGGGCAGCCCCATCAACAAGTTCGGCTCCCATTGTCAGGTTACGGTTGTTCTGTGCATGCTACAAGCTGAGACATAGAGGGAGTCATAGAAAGTGAAAGTAAAAGTCTCCTCAGTGAAGTTAGGAGCAGGATGCTCTGCTTTATGTATTATAAAGAAGTAAAGCTGTGGCTGCCGTTTTACACATAAGTGTAGATTGTTGTACCATACCTAAAGGGGTTGTCTCACTACAAAGAATAGCTTTTAAAATGTAGGGAACACTAAATGAAGACATTTTCCAAATACATTGCTTTGTTCATCTTTTTTTGTTAAGGAGCTATAAATGATTTTATCACCTTCTGAGGGTTTTCTAGGTTCCCAAGTGATCAACCTGTATACTCCTTCTCCCCTGCTGTTTGTTCTATCTGATAGCAGGGAGTGACGACATCACGCAGGTCACAGAACTCCGGACAGTGAGAGCTTGTGTGTTATCTGATCTTTCAGACAAAAGACAGTAATTACTCTACTGTTTAACATTAGCTCAGCAGCTTCTCCTGTCCTGGTAGAAGGTAATTTAGCTAATCTAGACTAATAAACATAATAAACAGAGAAGTCTTAATACTCAGAGCTCATATGCTAATTACAGACAGCTTGACCAGGAAGTGGGCAGAGCAAAAGCAGAATTTTTTCATGCATCCTATGAAACTTTGAGATGAGACAACTCCTTTAATAAAAATAAGACATCCCCTGAAAATAAGCCATAGTGTGTCTACTTGAGGAAAATAAATATAAGACAGTGTTTTATTTTTGGGGAAACACACTATTTAAATGTGGTGCTCTTGTTGTCATGCTGACCCTAATAAAAAAAATAGTTAACTGGTTATTTATGCTGCACTGTGAAATTTGCAACAATTAAATCAAACAGTGACAGAATTGTTTTTTTCTCATTATGACAGGTCAATAGTTAAAAAACAACAACTTTGAAACACTTTTGGTACAAAAATGTACTTTACAACCCAAAATTAATTCTAGGTGTTGTTTCTGAAATGTTATCAATTCTAAAATATTTCACTTGTATTTTTATTTATTTTTCTTAAAGAATTTTATTACACAGAAGCATCATTACAAACTCTGAACACAATAGTTTACGGTACATGACTTTCAAGATTACATTGTTTTAATCTCATAACAGTGTTAATACACCCCTTAACATTTTTCCCAAAGGAACTTCTGGATTTTATTTTTCTCACCGCTTAAACTTACCCCCCCCCCCCAAAGAAAATCTCCAATATACTACTTTATCCTCTAAGCATCAATATCTAAATTTCCCAAAGTACCTTTTTGTTGTTTTTTAAAACCCTAAAGCAATTGGGGGCCCTTTTGGGCCCAAAGGGCCGCTTTATCTTGTGACAGCTCACTGGGTGAGGGGGGGTGGATTCTCTGGTGTGACGGTGCTCTCAGGCTGGGCGCAGCTCTTCAAACCGAGGATGGTGCGGGTTTTTCCTCCAGGTCCTCGGGTGGCATCGGGGGCCCCAAAGAAACCAGCCCATGTTGAAATTAATCTGTTTTGGAAACGCCACACACAGGTCAGGAGCTGTGGAGGGCTCTCCGAACGAGCGAGCGCTGCTGGGTGACAAGAACTTGTCCCAGGAAAGGTAATGTGCGAAAATGGGCGAAATCTGCGGGCCCCGCCCTTAAAACGGTGGGGTTTGGAGACACCCCTTGCCGGGCAATGTCATGAACCTGTCCCAGAAATTTCAAAAGCACTCCTGGGTCGGGATTTCCCGCTGAAGAAGGCTCGAATCTGAGTTCGCATTCCTCTTCGCCCCCCTGCTTCGTCCGCCTGGTGCTTTTGCAGCGTCACTCGGCCCCCCCGTCAACCTTCATTGTTAAAGTGGAACACCTGGAATTCTACCCTCCACATCCTCCCGATTGGGGGGGAACAGCGCAATGCCATTACGCAGTATGAAGTGACCAGGGCCCTGACAAGCGGCGGTGGGCCCTTGGGGTGTTGACCACGAGAGTGGAGCAGGTGAAAGGCTCTACCCCATCCTTGCCATTTTGAAGAAGCCCCCAAAATGGTCAGTGCGGATGAGCCCTTGTCGCATGACCATTGTGGTGATCTTAGTTCGGAACGATCTTTGGGACACTTGAAAATCGGGTTCCCGCCAGCAAGGGGGAGGAGACGGACACAGATGGGGGCCCCGGGCCTTTCTCCCGTCGAACCCACAAGGTTGAAGTTTATAAATTTTTGGTTCATTAGGGTGGTTCGGGGTCCAGGATGTGAAAGGCGGCGCATATTAAGGTGCTCATCTGAAGAAGTCAGGCCTGGGTTAAAGCTGTCCCGGGAGAAAGCAAGGAGGAGGAGGAGGAGGTATTCCAGACACCGCGAAACCGACGTCCCTCCCTTGGAAAGAGGTTTGGCGCGAATTTGAGGCGGAGGGGGAAGATGGGGAAACTTTTGCGGGCCCCCTCGACCCAAGGTTTGGGGAAAAATAAAGGCTCCACCTAAATGATGTTTGGGAGCCCCATTTCCACCAACAGAACCCCGCATTAAGGCCATCAAAATGAACAACAATTAAGGGGGGCCCACCCCCCTGGTTTCCCCGGAAAAAAACAAAGCTCAGCATTTTCCTTCCCCCCCCCAAATAGAGAGTAAATTTGCAGGAAAGGGAGACCTTGCTGATTGATCAACTGGAGACATCTGTTGGTCTGCTTCAGTTCCCCAAATGTCACGGGGGAACAACACAGTGACGTGACAGCAGTAGAGTACCAAGTAGCCGTACGGCAGCACGCACAGGCACGGTGGCAAAATCCAAAAGGATGAATGGCCCGAGCCGCTGGGCCGCGCCATAGGGGTGTTGCCCTCCCCAGCAGCCAGCGTATATTTTAGCGGACCTTTACACAGCTGGAGGGTCATTACAGCAAACGCATCCAGCTTTCCCAGAAAAAGTGGATGTTTGACTTTCTCAAGATGAGACAAATCTGTTGCTCTGTTTCACTTTTCCCAAATGTCACGGGGAACAACATCAGCGCGGACAGCAGTAGAGGCCAAGTAGGGGTAGCGGCAGCAGGGGAAAAGGTGGCAGAAGCCTAATGGGTGACCTCTGGCAATTTTTGTTTCCCCACCTCACCAACCATGCAATGCAGGGCACACATCCAACACAAGAGATCAGCTTAAGTCATGGTGCACGACATCTGCTCCAACCCCGATGTTTTGCATATTTTCCGGCCCCAATGGGATTTCTGGTATCCAAAATGGACGAATGGCCCGACTGGCCGTCACCCCATAGAGGTGTTGTCCTGCCCAGCAGCCAGCTATATCTGACGGACCTTCAGCACAGCTGGAGGAGTCTTTTACAGACAAACGCATCGTTTTTCCAAGAAAATTGGATCTTTGATTTCATCAAGATGAATCAGGATGGATCTCTATGATTTGTGGCCCCAATTGCCGAGGTCCCCGTTAGTTGCCGGTTACTTCCATTCCTCTTCAAACAGAAATGGTCCCTTGAAAATTTTTTTTAAAATGACATTTCTTACTGCAATTTTTTTTTCTCAGCCCCAACAGTTTGTTTTTTTGTGGGGAGAGACTGTAAAAGCACTAAGGTTTTATGACAAAACCATTTTCCCATTTACTCATTTATCTTTTAGAATTTTTGTTTTTCCCCATTGGTTTTGGGTCATGTTGCCCAAAATTTTTTAAATGGCTGAGAAGCATATTTATATTTTTTGGGGGTCATTTGCTGTGAGATACAGAAATAATGTGTTCCTTTTGGGAAACAAAATGGGGCTTCTAAGGGGCATTTCTCCCTTACTTTTTTTAACAGTGGCTGAAAAAGTCATTTTTATTTTTTTTTTGGGGGTCAGCGCTTTTGAAATGCAGAATACAAAGGGTCCTATTCTAAAAAATGTTTTTTTCAATGACTTTTGTTTTTCACAATTGTCAAAAGTGGTCAATGGTCATGTTTTGAATTTTTGGGGGGGCATTTTGCTGTGACATCAGCTATACTACAGGCCCTTTTATAAAAAAAATGTTGTTCTAACAACATTTTGTTCTTCAAAATTTTAAAAAAGGGGCTCTGGGTCTGTTTTGTTTTTTTGGGGGGGCTTTTTTGCTGTGAAATGCGCTAGACTAAGGCCCTATTGTAAAAAAAAGGGGTTTCTAACAACATTTGTTCCCCCAAAAATTGTCAAGAGGGGCTCAAGGGTGAGGGGTGCGTCAGAAAAGGAATGGTGGGCCTGTTAAGGAACATATTGCAAAATGACTTGTTTTTGCAAAATCTTTAACATAGCTAGCAATCCCTGATTGAGCAAAATATTTAAAAAAAATTAAAAAAAAGAGAAACAAAGACATGGGGGGATTCCCTCCTATTTTAAAAATGGTTTTCTAGAATTAAATATAAAAAACTTGCATTTACAAAAAAGTGGGTAAAAAAAAATTCCTTGAATTTACAAGGGAGGTAAGGAAAATTTACCAAATTAGGTTATTAAGGGCAGGATATGGAGCAGGACGAAACAAAGAAAGAGACAATTTTCCCCCAGCAGTTGAGTAAAATGAGAAAAGAATGCCAAGAAAAAGGGCACCTGGGGGGAAAAAGGAGCGTTAACCACCATAATTTTAATTTAAGTCAATTGGTCCGCACTCTACGGAGGGGAAGGCTACCCCAGGTTTGACGTGTACTGAGGAAGGCTGGGGGGTCTTACCCACACTTCCGCTTCCCCCACTCTGCTTCAGCCCCGGGCGTTTTTCGTTTTCTGCATCATAAGGGCATTTTTACCGTGTTAATGATACGGACGCCACCTGGGCTCTCACCGCACCCCCTGTAACTCCGGGGCCCCGGTGCGAACCGCGTGTTAAAAGATACAACGCAGGCTGGTATCCACCGCCCCATGTAAGTTGGAGCTGGACCCCCGGTTAAAATGGTGCGGCAGCACTGGCCCCACCCTTAGTGGCAAACAGGAGAGCTTCAAATTTTTTCTAAAAAATCAGATTTTGAAAAAGGTGATTTTTGAGGTTAAGTAGTGTCATAAAGGGGTCCAGGGCTAGACAGAAATTTTCACAATTTGAGGCTTAAAAAATTTTTGGGGGGTGGATCACTATGGGGTCGCATCCCTTTGTTTCCGGGAGTCTGTCCCTAATCAATGAAGAAGGGTTTTGGGGGAAAAATTAAACCATTGAATGATTGGCTGAATCAGTCTCAGAAAGCCCCGGAGGGCAAAGTCTTCCAACTAAGAAGTGTTTTTTTGGGATGATTGGACATTTGTATTACTATGGGTTGTGCGGACGAATTAATTCTACACTGTAAAAAATAACTTTAAAAATGCAGGGGGGGTATGTTGTATGTTATCACATTTAAAAAAAAAGCAAATGAAATAATGAAAACATAAATAAAACTTCCCCAAATAAATTCTGTAAACAATGTCAATTTTCCAAAAAATATTTAAATGACGTCCTGTACAAAATAGCATAGTGCCACTTTTTTGGGTTTTTGGATCAAACGGTTTGGGGCTCTGCTGTGGGCCCAGGACAATATAGCAAAGTCCATTCAACTAAAATGGTGGTTCAAAGACTCCCTTTTCCCGGACTTTTTAAAGTGGGTCAACAGGTTTAATGGTCATTTTTGCGGTACAGGACAGATATAGTCAATTTTCCCGTTTAATACAATGGTGGGTTCAAAGACTCCTTTTTCAGGCACTTTTTTAAATTTTGGGCAGACAGGTTTAATGGTCATTCTGCGGTACAGACAGAATAGCAATTTCCAGTTCAACTAAAATGGTGGTTCAAAGATCTTTTTCGGCATTTTTAAATCTGGGGGGATGGGGGGTTTGGGGCTCATGCTGTGGCCCAGGACAGGTATATTTAAAAGTCGTTTAAACTAAAATGGTGCTTGAAAGATCTTTTTCCGGCCTTTTTAATGTGGGGTTTTGCGGTTTGGGGTCATGCTGTGGGCCCCCGGGCAGGGATAGTCAAGTCCAGTTCAACAAAATGGGGGTTCAAAGACCCTTTTTCGCACTTTTTAATTGGAGGTAGACAGTTTTTAAGGTCTACTGCGGTACAGGGACAGATACAGGTAATGTCCAGTTTTAACTAAAAGGGGTTTAAAGACTCCTTTTTTCCCCACTTTTTATCTGTGGGTCAGACAGGGTTTTTTGGGCATTGCGGTAAGGGCGATATATCAATGTCCCGTGCAACAAAATGGTGGGCAAAAGATCCTTTTTGGCACTTTTAATCTGTGGGTCAGACAGGTTTAATGGGCATTCTGCGGTACAGGAAAGATCAAGTATGTTTCCAAAGGGGTTTAAAACCCTTTTAAAATTTGGGGGGGGTTTTTGGGGGAAAAGGGGGAACCCTCCTTTTTTTCCCCGGCCACTTTTTTAAACTGTGGGGAGACGGTTTAAGGTCTTTCTGCGGTAAGGACGATATAGTCAATGTCCAGTTTCAACTAAATGGGGGTCAAAAAACTCCTTTTTCCGGACTTTTTAATCGTGGGTAGACAGGTTTAATGGCTTCTGCGGTACAGGACGGATATAGTCAATTCAAATTTAACAAAAAAGGGGGTTCAAAGACCCTTTTTTTTGGCACTTTTTAATCTGGGGGTCAGACAGGTTTTTAATGGTCATTTTTCGGTAAGGACAGTTAGTCAATGTCCCGTTCAACTAAAATGGTGGGTTTAAAAAACCCTTTTCCCCTTTTTTCCAGCATTTTTGGTTTTAAAAATTTTAATTGTTTTTGGGGGTTCAAAAACCCCCGGTTTTTTAATTTTTGGGGCATTTTTGCTTTTGGTCAGGACAGATATGTCAATTTCCGTTCAACTAAAATGGTGGTTTAAAGACTCCTTTTCCCGGGCCTTTTTTAAAAGTGGGGTCATGCAGGTTTTGGGGGTCATTGTGGCCCCCGGGAAGGGATAGTCAATGTCCCGTTCAACTAAAAAGGTGGGTTTAAAACTCCTTTTTTTGGGACTTTTTAATCTGGGGGTCACAGTTTTAAGGTATACTGCCCGGGACAGGGGCAGATAAGGGAAGTCCAGTTCAACTAAAATGGGGTTGAAAGATCCCTTTTTTGGCACTTTTTAATTGGGGTCATGCGGTTTAATGGTCATTCTGCGGTACAGGACAGATATAGTCAATGTCCAGTTCAACTAAAATGGTGGTTCAAAGACTCCTTTTTCCGGCACTTTTTAATCTGTGGGTCAGACAGGTTTAATGGTCATTCTGCGGTACAGGACAGATATAGTCAATGTCCAGTTCAACTAAAATGGTGGTTCAAAGACTCCTTTTTCCGGCACTTTTTAAATCTGGGGGTCATTCAGGTTTGGGGCTCTGCTGAGTTTCCAGGGACAGGGATATTCAATGTCCAGTTCAAGTAAAATGATGGTTCAAATCATACTGCCTTCTGGCACTTTTTAATTTGTGGGTGATGCAGGTTTAAGGGTCATGCTGTGGTACAAGACAGGGATAGTGAATGGTCTGTGACTTTTTTTCTGTGGCTTTTATAACCTAAGTGTGTTGCCTAAGATGTAACATGTATCCATTTGACTGTTCTGGATGTTAATTCCAGCTTCTCCAGCCCTGTTCGGGTGTAAGAATGAAGGTGTTGTTGCTCTCCCATAGACTTTTATGGTCATCGGCAATAATCTATTATTGACTATCGGAAATCGTCTTGATAATTGCCGATCTCGACTATCGACCCGATGACGATAGTCAACGTAATCGCTCATCACTAAATAGGACCTGTAGTATTGCTGCATTTCAAAGCAACATGACCCCCAAAAATTATAAAAATGACTTCTCAGCCACTGTTAAAAATTTTGAGGGAGAAATGCCACTTAAAAGCCACATTTCTGTTCCAAAGGACCATGATTATAGCTGTATCTCACAGCAACATGACCCCAAAAAATTATAAAAATTACTTCTCAGCCACTGTTAAAAAGTGTGATGGAGAAATGCCACTTACAATCCACATTTCTGTTCCAAAAGACCATAATTATAGCTGTATTTCACGGCACCATGACCCCAAAACCATTGAGAATACGAAAAATTCTAAAGATGAAGTGAGTCAATGGAATACGGTTTTGTCATGAAACCTTAGTGTCTTTTACAGTCTCCACACCGCAAAACCAGTAAAATGATCTTTTGGGAACTGAGAATAAAAATTGCAGGGAGAAATGATCACTTTAAAGAGGACCATTTCTGTTTGAAGAGGAATGTGAAGTAGACCGGCAACTAATCGGTGACCTCGGCAATTGGGGCCACAACATCAGAGATCCATGCCTGATTCATCTTGATGAAAGTCTAACGATCCACATTATCTGTGGAAAGCCAGATGCGTTTGCCTGTAATGACTCCTCCAGCTGTGCTGAAGGTCCGCTCAGATATGACGCTGGCTGCTGGGCAGGACAACACCTATATGACGTGGGGAGCGAGCTCGGGCTATTCATCCATTTTGGATACCCAGAAGTCAATTGGGTCCGGAACACATCCAAAAACATCACTGTTGAGACGCAGATAGTCGTGCACCATGATCTTAACCTGGTCTCTGTGTGTTGTATGTGTGCCCTGCATTACATGCGTTGGTGAGGTGGTAAATAAAGATTGCCAGAGGTCACCCATTAGGCTTCTGCCACATTGCCTGCTGCTGCTGCTGCCGTCGCTACGGCTACTTGGCACTCTACTGCGGTCACGTCGCTGATGTTGTTCCACCGTGACGTTTGAAGAACGTGAATCAGACGCAACAGATGTCTCCAGTTGATAAATCAGCATGGTCTACATTTCCTGCATTTTACTCTCTATTTGGGTGGGTGGAAGGAAAGTGCTGAGTTTTGTTTTGTACCGGGGATCCAGGACGGTGGCCACCCAGTAACTGTTGTTCATTTTGATGGCCTTAATGCGAGGATCATGATGGAGGAAATGGAGCATCCAAGCACTCATGTGAGAGATGGAGCCTTGATTTCCCAAGCCTCTGGGTCGAGGGGCACTAGCAAACTGATCTTCCTCATCTTCCTCCTCCGCCTCAAATTCGCGCCAACCTCTTTCCAAGGCAGGGACATCGGTAACGTCGGTGTCTAAGAATACCTCCTCCTCCTCCGCTTCCTCCGGCACAGCTTCAACACAGCCCTGACTTGCCTCAGATGATGCACCCAGAGAGCTGATGCGCCGCCTTGCACTAGCCCTGAACCCCGAACCAACTGCCTAATGAAGACCGATAAAATTGTGAAACTGTCGGGCCTTCTGGATTCGACGGAGAGAAAGGCTCCGTGTCCGCATCTGTGTTCTTCTCCTCCTCCGTCGCTGGCGCGACCTGATGTTTCAGAGTGTCTAACGATCGTTCCAGAACTAAGATCACCACAATGCTCATGCTGACAAGGGCATTGTTCGCACTGACCATTTTGGTGGCTTCTTCAAAACTGGAAAGGATGGTGCAGAGCTCTTTCACCTCCCTCCACTCTCGGTGGCTCAACACCCCGAGGTCCGCACCGCTGCTTGTCAGGCCATGTGTCACTTCGTACTGCGTAATGGCAATCGCTGGAGCATGTGGAGGGTGGAATTCCAGCGTGTTGCCACGTCAACAATGAGACGGTTGACGGGGAGGCCGAGCTGACGCTGCAACGCAGTCTGGCGGGATGAAGCAGGGTGCGAACGGCGGAAGTGCGACCTCAGACCTCGAGCCTTCCTCTGCAGGGAGTGGAGTCCAGTGTAGTGCTAATGATTTTTCTGGACGACGAGGTTCATGACATGTGCCAGGCAAGGGATGTGCTCCAGCCTACCGATCTTAAGGACGGCAGGGAGATTTCGACCGTTATCGCATACCACCTTGCGTGGCTCAAGGTTTTTGTCACCCATCGGTCTCGTTGCGGAGAGCCGTCCACAGCTCCTGACCTGTGTGTGGACGGTCTCCAAGACAGATTAATTTCAACATGGCCTGGTTTCTCTGGGCACGTGTTGCCACCAGAGGACCTTGGGGGAAAGAGCCCTGCACCATCCCTGCAGTTTTGAAGAGCGTGCGCCGAGCCTGAGAGTCACCGTCACCACAAGAGACATCCACCCAGCTCACCCAGTGAGCTGTCACAGAGATATAGCAGCCTTGGCCGTGCTTACTAGTCCATGTGTCGGTGGTCAGAAGGACTTTTCCGGCCACAGATGCAGACAACGCGCTTGAAATTTTAGAGGGACACGTGGCTGGCCAGGGCAGGGACGGCTTTTCTGGCAAAGAAATGCCTGCTCGGCAACTGGTATTGGGGGCAGGCAAGGGCCATGACTTGGCGGAACCCATCTGTGTCCACCAGAGGGAAAGGCAACATTTCCTAGGCCAAAAGCCTGGCAATGCCGACATTCAGGCTTTTGGCTTTGGGATGGTTTGGGTTAAAGTGTTTCTTCTGCTCCCAAACCTGGAAGACAAAAGGCTGGCTGCTAGACTGGCCGCTGTACGGCTTGCAGGTCGTCAAACTGGTGGAAGGAGAATGGGTAGGATGGGTTTCTGGTGGTACTGGTGGTATTCGGGCTACGGTGGAGGCTGAAGCGGAGGCTGTTCCCTGATCATGACTCTGAGAGACATGGGCAGCTGAGGAACGCTTGGTGGTGGCAGAGGAGGAGGAGGCGGAGACAGAGGGTGTGACAGTGGTTGGAAGCCCGACATCGGTGTGGCCTTTTTTGGCCAATTGTTTCCTCCATTTCAACTCATGCATTCGCTGCATGTGACTAGACATGTTGGTGGTGGTTAAACACCTAAGATTCTTGCCTCTACTGATGCGTTTATGGCAAAGGCGGCATATGACATCGCTGGGTGAATCAAAGGCTTGCTCGAAAAAGGCCCAGGCTTGAGTGCAATATAGTTATTTAAATGTTATACGGATAAGAAAAGGAGGTTTTTGCACCTATGAAATACACCTGCAGTTACTAGCAAATTTCTGTCTTGTAATATAAGTAAAAGGTGGGTCTTTGAACAAAACTGGGCTGCGCCAAAGTGACAAAAACCTAATTAAATAGTGTACGGATTATAAAAGTTGGTTTTTGCACCTATGAAATACAACAGCAATTGCAAGCAAATTTCTGTATCCTAATATAAGTACAAGATGGGTCTTTGAACAAAAATGGCCTGCGCCAAAGTGAAATACAACTAATTAAATTGTGTATGGATAATAAAAGGTGGTTTTTGCACCTATAAAATACACCTGCAATTACTAGCAAATTTCTGTATCGTAATATAAGTAAAAGGTGGGTCTTTGAACAAAACTGGGCTGCGCCAAAGTGAAAAAAATCCTAATTAAATTGTGTACGGATAATAAAAGGTGGTTTTTGCACCTATGAAATACAACAGCAATTCCTAGAAAATTTCTGTATCCTAACGTAAGTACAAGGTGAGTCTTTGAACAAAAATGGCCTGCACCAAAGTGAAAAAAACCTAATTAAATTGTGTACGGATGATAAAAGGTAGTTTTTGCACCTATAAAATACACCTGCAGTGACTAGAAAAGTTCTGTATCCTATTGTAAGTACAAATTGGGTCTTTGATCAAAACTGGGCTGCACAAAAGCGAGAAAAACCTAATTAAATTGTGTACGGATGATAAAAGGTGGTTTTTGCACCTATAAAATACACCTGCAGTGACTAGAAAAGTTCTGTATCCTATTGTATGTACACGGTGGGTCTTTGAACAAAAATGGCCTGCGCCATAGTGAAAAAAACCTAATTAAATTGGAAACGGATAACAAAAGGTGGTTTTTGCACCTATGAAAAACACCAGCAATTACTAGCAAATTTCTGTATCCTAAGGTGGGTCTTTGAACAAAAATGGCCTGCGCCAAAGTGAAAAAAACCTAATTAAATTGTGTACGGATAATAAAAGGTGATTTTTGCACCTATGAAATACACCTGCAGTGACTAGAAAAGTTCTGTATCCTATTGTAAGTACAAGGTGGGTCTTTGAACAAAACTGGGCTGCAAAAATGTTAAAAAAAACCTACATACATTGTGTACGGATATTAAAAGGTGGTTTTTGCACCTATTAAATACACCTGCAGTTACTAGAAAAGTTCTGTATCCTAATATAAGTACAAGGTGGGTCTTTGAACAAAACTGGGCTGCACAAAATACAAGGTACTATTTCACCAAAAACTGGTAAAAAAAAGCCATTTCAATGCAGGTTCAAAGCAGTCTGGGCTGCACAATATACACTCTCCTTTCAAAAGCCTGCCTGTCTGTCTGTGTTCGCCCACCCCCTCCCTACACCCCCCCCCCCCCGCCCCTGCGGCTGGACAGCGCTAGATGCTTCTTTAAAAATCTCTCCCTAACTAACTAAGGACTGAAATTCTCTAATCTACCTATGTTCTAATGTTCACAGCTAAAAGCATAGTTGTCTGTGTGAACAAAGAGAACTGTGTGGCTGAGCTGTATTGAGGAGAAAGCTAACACACGTCCTGCTCTTATGAGACACAGTAACACACTGATGCTGAACAGGAAGGGCTGTTCTATGTAAAACGAGGTCATGTGATTTTTCCAGCCAATGACAACCATACATATCACAGTAATAACGTCGAACACCCAGCTCACCCTATCTGCTCTAAGCTGATTTTGCTGGCCGCCAAAATGACAGGAAGCGCCGAAAATGGCGCGATAGTAATAGATTATGCGCAGATTCTCACCTAAATTATCGCGTGATCGGAAAATTCCGATCAACATAAAAACCGTGCCGATTTCAACTTTGTCGATTATAATCGCTCAACACTAGTATTAACCACTTCCCAACATAGAACGTACCAGTGCATCCCAGCGGGAAGTCCCTCCCAACAAATGGACATATCGGTATGTCCTAGACATTGATAATGAAAATGCTAAAAACATAAATAAAGCACGCATATTTGATGTGTGTAACGACCTACCTTATAAATCTGCCACATTAATTAACCCACACAATGAACGCTGTAAAGAATATAAAAAACATTCACAGAATTTCGATTTTTGTTCATTCCTCAGCACATAAAATGGAATAAAAAGCAATCCAAAATGCCAAAGTGGTACCAATTAAACATCAGTTCAGCCTAGAAAACAAAAGAATCTTTTCTATATACAGAAATCTATAAAAAGGCTATCAGAATACAGCAATGCATAAAAAAATTTACGCAATAAAAACACTTTCTTTTTAAAGCGCTTCAACATAAAAAACTATATAAATTGGTTAATTGCCGAAATTGTATCGAATTAGTATTAGTAAAACTAACTTATCACATATACTGGACAGTGAGCGTTGTTAAAAAGAAAAAAACTACTAGGATTGCAATATTTTCTTCACCCTGCCTTCCAAAAAAATGGATATAAAAGTGATTAAAAAGCCTTGTCCCCCAAAAAATGATACCAATAAAAATGTCAACTCATCCCACAAGAAACAACCCCCTACACAGTTCCATACTGGTTCTCAGACTACGGCGATGCAAAAACATGTTTTCCTTTTTGAATAAAAGTGTTTTTTTTTGTGTAAAATCAGTAAAACATAAAAAAAAGAAAAAAATTACAAATTGGGCATAGCTGTAATCGTATCAACCTGCTGAGTAAATTTAGCATGTCATTTATACCACGTGGTTACCGTTTAAAAAAATTAAAATACCATACAGGATTTATGTATTTTATTCAAAATGGCTCATGAAAACCTTAATAAAAAGTGGTCATATGAAACCATGTAATGTTAAAAATAAAAATGTCAACTCATCTCGCATAAAAAAAGCCCATAATCAGCTCTGTAAACAAAAAAAATCATAAACTTATGGCTAGCAGACTATTAAGACATAAAAACACAATTTTTTATAAATGCATTTCTTTTGTGTAAAGGTTATAAAATAATAGTAGTAATAAAAAACTATATAACAATTATTGAAATTATCACTTATGCCGCATGGTGAATACTGTAAAGATCAAGCCCAAAATTGATGGTTGAACTGCATTTTTTTCCCCCAATTTTCATAGCCCAATGCTAAAAAGAGCTACGGAACCCATGTGCACCCAAATTGCACAATACACCAATAAATGAGATCTATGAGGGGTATTGAATCCAAAATGGGGTGACGTCTGGAAGGTGTCACTTGTTCTGGTACTTTAAGGGTTTTGCAAATGCAACATGATACCCATCAAAATCTGCATTGCAAAAGTCA
Source organism: Phyllomedusa bahiana (assembly GCA_025379985.1). NCBI lineage: Eukaryota > Metazoa > Chordata > Amphibia > Anura > Hylidae > Phyllomedusa > Phyllomedusa bahiana. The sequence continues at coordinate 29,488 of JAODAL010025577.1, read as the reverse complement.
AATAGTGCTCCCTCCCTTATATACCCTGTCATGCACCCAAACAGCAGTCTGCATCCATGTACAGGGTATTGCCGAACTTCGAAGAAATTTCGCAACAAAATTTTGGGGTTCTTTTTTTTTTCCAGGATTCCTTGTAAAAATTTAACATTTTCAGCTAAAATTGCAGATTTTAGGGGAATTTTTTTTTCTTTTTTTTCAATTTCACTGCCCAACACTAAAAAAAAAATTGTGACACCTGTGGGGTTGATATACTCACTACTCCCCTGGATATATTTTATAAGGGGTGTAGTTTCCAAAATGAGGTCTTTTTAGAGGTATTTATTAAGTTTTAGCTTTTTAGGGTGTCCACAAACCTGAAATAGCACCTAAATAAAATCTTATTGAAAATTAGACCCCAAAGTCCAGTAGGTGCTCCTCCTACTCTGAGGCTTGTAGTTGAGCCAAATAGCGCAATAAGGCCACATATGGGATATCTCTACATATGACAGAATCTGGGGAATCAAGTTTCAGTTTCATTTACCTGCTCACATCAACCCGGTTCCAGTCATTAATGGATAAAAACTGAAAATCGGCAAAAAAAAAATTAAATTTTGAAATTTCACCTCCACTTTGTTTTAATTTCTGTGAAATACCTAATGGGTTAAAAAACATAAATTCTGTTTTGAATACTGTAAAGGGTAGTTTCTTAAATGGAGTCAATCTCAATTTGTGGCTATTACTGTCAATCATACTAAAGAACTGTAATATTTCTATTCTGTTACTCCTCTTCTCTATAGAGACTAGTGCAATTCAGTGAGTTGATTTTCTAATGAAAAATAAATTTTAATAAAATGTAATTCTGATTTTTATATTGTTAGTTTTTTTATCATTAACATCTTGTGAAATCCTTTATTTTAGACTGTTATATTGTACATTAATTTTCATTCATCAAAATGTAGGTCACTAGGTCAGAATTCTACATATTTTCCCTAAACTTTTTAGGAACATTTTTTTATATACAATTTTTTTTTTGCCGCTTTTGAGAGATTAGTGTTGAAATTTAATTTTGCTGCTCTCAGACATTGTTCTACATATGGCAATAGCCTGCACATCACAGGTCTTGCTGGGATTTGTGGTGCACCAAGCAAGATCACTACCATAGTTTCTACTGTATTTACTGACATGCTATTCTAATGTTTTTTCTTTTATTTCTAGTCCTCTGTGATGTTTGTAATCTTTGATTATACAACAGTAACATGATTTATGGTAGATGCTATATTGGTTTTATAATTATATATTAACATTATTATTCATTTTATAATATATAATTTTATATTAATTTTATCTCATTGTTAAATTATTTAATTTTATATAGTTTTATAATTCACATTAGTTAGCATGGCCCGAGCTGTCAGGAATTCAGTCTTTTCAAGCACACCAACCATTGCACTTAGAATGCAGCATATTTTGGCTTTGCACCAAAAGTACTCTGCCATCCACCTACCATGCACAAAATGTATGAACTGCAGTAAGACAGTTTCATACATAATGGCGCATTCTACACTGCTCTAAAGCTATTAAGAGCTGGCGTGTCAGCTGTCAGCGCCAAGTTCATACATGTCTCCCCATTATTTATATTCAGCTGGGAACTGTATCACTAAATCTATTATTATTATTATTATTATTATTATTATTATTATTATTATTTATTTAAGGGCGCCATTGATTCCAGGGCGCTGTACATTCAAGGGGAGTTACAAACATAATAAATGTTGAACAAATACAATGGTAACGAAGAATGACTAGTAACTGATACAGAGAGGAAAGAGGACCCTGCCGTGAGGGCTTACAATCTACAAGGAAGGAGGGGAGAGACATGTTTGTTGGCCGGTGTATGATTGGTGGGATTAGTGTAGGTTATAAGCTATCCTGAAGAGATGAGTTTTCATGTTGCTTTTGAAACTGGTGAAAGTTGGGGAGAGTCTGATGTTTTGGGTTAAGGAGTTCCAGAGAATGGGTGAAGCACGAGTGAAGTCTTGGAGACGGTTGTGTGAGGAGCTGATGAGAGGGGAGCAGAGGAGAAGGTCCTGTGAGGAGCGAAGATTGTATGAGAGGAGGTATCTGGAGATTAGAGCAGAGATGTATGGAGGAGAGAGGTTATGGTGAGCCTTGTAGGTCATGGTTAGTAACTTGAACTGAATTCGCTGGGCAGCCAGTGAAGGGATTGACAGAGGGGAGAGGCAGAGGAGTAGCGGGGAGAGAGGCGGATAAGATGGGCAGCAGAGTTGAGTATGGTTTGAAGGGTAGCGAGAGTGCTGGATGGGAGGCCACAGAGAACGGTGTTACAGTAGCCTAGACGAGAGATGACAAGGGCGTGGACTAGCATTTTTGTAGTGTCAAAGTTGAGGAATGGGCGGATGCGGGAAATATTTTTCAGGTGGAGGCGACAGGAAGAGGTGAGGGCTTGGATTTGTGGTTTGAAGGATAGAGTGGAGTCCAAGGTTATCCCAAGGCAACGTTTTTGTGGGACCGGTGAGAGAGTGTAGCCATTAACAGTGATAGAGAGATCGGTGGAGGGATGGAGTGGGACGGTGGGAAGATGAAGAATTCGATTTTCTCCACATTTAGTTTTAGGAGGCAGGAGGAGAAGGAGGATATGGACGATAGACAGTCTGGGATCTGGGAGAGAAGAGAGTTAATATCAGGCCCAGAGATATAAAGCTGGGTGTCGTCCGCATACAGGTGGTATTGAAAGCCGTGTGAGGCTATGAGCTGACCCAGGCCAAGAGTGTAGATAGAGAAGAGTAGTGGCCCAGGACTGACCCCTGGGGGACACCAACAGAGAGCAGGCGGGAGGAAGAGGTGGTGCAAGAGTGAGAGACACTGAATGTCCGTTCAGAGAGGTATGAGGAGATCCAGGAGAGGGCCAAGTCTGTGATGCCGAGGGAGGAAAGGATTTGTAGCAGGATAGAGTGGTCGGAGTGGCTTATGTCTACCACTGACTGTTACAGTATATGTCAGGGACCGGTCAGGGACACATGCACAGACACAGACAAGTGGGCCCTGACTGATCCCAGCCCCTGTCCCTGCCTTTTGGGGAACCCGACTCCTTAATAGGTCGGCCCCAACCAGAAGACTGATCGCTGCACTGATATACGTGTGACACAGACGGGACAAACAGACACAGAACAATAAGCGTGGTCAGGCGGTCCAAAGTCGGCAACAGTACGGGTAACGCGGTACAGAGACGTGAGACAGAAGAGTAAAACCGGGGTCCAAGCCAAAGGTCAATACCGGTCGGGCGCAACAGTACCAAATCACTAGGAGAGAGAATGGTCAGAAGCACAGCAGGGTCAGGTAACAGAAAGGACAGCATAAAGTCAAGGCTAGCTACAGGCAGAAGACCACTATAGCAGGCAATGATGAAGGGGAAATGAACCTTAATATAGGGAACCAAGGGAGGCAGGATTGAGGTCATAGGTGGAAAGAAACACAAGGCTGGATAGGAACAGAAGTTTGTCAATCAAACAGGAGAAACTCATTAACTCCAAGAGTGCTGGAGGATTCCTGGCCAGGGCGTGGGCCAGGAATCAATCAAGCAAGGAGCGAGGAGAACACAGTTCACACTTAGTGAATACAATACAAAACATCAAGTAAGAAACCAGGGCTTCCGTCACAACGGCCGTGGCCGGCGAACAGAGCCCAAAGCTGAGGTTCTGTCAGGCATGATCATGACAGTACCCCCCCATTTAGGAGGGGCCTCCGGACCCTCAACAGACCCCCTTGGTTTAGTGTGATGGGCCTGACCAATTTTTTCCTTTTTAGGCTTAGAAGCACAATTTGTTAAAGGGACTTGAAAACGGAGGTACCTTGGTCTGGGTCGGCGTATTTTATTGATTTGTTTTAGTTGAGCGTTTTTAAGAGTCTTATGACTCCTAGCCCAGACTGTGCACAGTCGATAAACGGTGGATTCTATTTTGGTTTCACAACCTGTAGTGGCAGAGTATATGAGATGGGAATCCTCATAGCAAAAGGGAGACAGCTTAGACAGAGCAGAATTCTGTGAATCGGTAGTCGAGAGCACTACTTCCGGAGAACGAAAATATTCAGGTTCCTTAATATATAAATGCATAGATTCCCGCTTCGGGGCAGACAAGTTAAGCTTTGCCCCCGGAGCAAGGTCTATGGTACAATCATTAGGCTGGTGTGGAGGCGAATTATCCGCAACATCTCTATCTAAGATGTCAGATTTACCTTCTGAAATATCGTGAGTATTAATTACCGCACACACCAAGGGATCAACAGATTTCAAATGAGAACCACATGAGTCACCCCATTTGATCAGCTCAGTGGTTCTCCAGTCAAACACAGGATTATGGCAGCGGAGCCAGGGCAAGCCAAGAATAATATCCGCGGCGAGTTTCTCCATGACAAAAAACGAAAGTTTTTCCGTATGCGAACTCCCAACATTCAAAGTGATCTCAGTAGTCCGAAATTTGATTCTTCCCCCAATTAGGGAGGTTGAATCTACCCCTGAAACCAAAAAGGGAGCATTCAATGGAAGTAGTTCCAAACCCAAGGCCTGGACAACAGACATACTAATAAAACTAGCAGCAGCGCCTGAGTCAATCATAGCTTGACAAGCGAAATTCTTCAAATTAGCGACCAAGGTTACAGGCAAAAAAAACTTATTACCAGAGTTAGGAGGTACCTGTATACCTGAGTTACCTTCCTGGAAACTCCTCAGGCGTTCAGCGTTTCCTTGAGATGACTTGGGTCGAGTCGGACAGTCTCTCAGAAAATGGTCAGGTTTTCCGCAATAAAAGCACAAGGCATTCTCCAACCGATGTCTCCTCCTGGTGGCAGCAGATGTAAAACCCAACATCATGGGTTCTTCCTCAGGAGTGGGCGATGAAGATAGAAGAGGAGAATTTTCAGAGAAGACAACAGGAGGTTTTACAGAAAAATTTGACTTAAACGGAACAGTCGACCCCCCTTGTTTTTCCCTGCGTCTCTCTCTTAGTCTTCTGTCAATAGTCACGGCTAGGGTCATAAAGTCATTTAAGGTCTCAGGGGTTGGATGGCTGACCATAGCATCCTTTACCGCATCAGATAGACCTTGTCTGAAGAGGGTTTTAAGGGGTTGGTCAGACCACCCGGTCATGGTACACCATTGGCGAAACTCAGAACAATAGTCTTCAGCCGAGCGGCGACCCTGGTGAATAGATAGCAGGTGAGTTTCTGCCCATGCCACACGATTGGGATTGTCATAGACATGGCCTAAAGCCTGAAAAAATCTTTCAATCGAACTCCATTCTGGGGCTTCAGGGGGCATAGCTAAAGCCCAATCCTGAGGTGGGCCCTGGAGGAGAGACACCACAACTGCTACCTTTTCGGCTTCAGTGGGAAAAAAATTGAAGCGGAAAAACAGGTGACAGGATTCCCTGAAAGTTCGGAACCTGTCTGGGTTTCCATCAAAGCGATCCGGCAACAGCATCTTGGATTTGTAACGGACGCTAGGATTCACAAACACAGGGGCAGGTATGGACACAGAAGGGGCGGCAAGACTGGGTGCCGGGGTAGCTATGGCATCCAGACGTTGCGAGATTTGGTTAATAAGCCCCGCCATGCCCTGAAACTGAGTTGTCAACTCTTCCAGGCGGTCGGTGACCGACAAGTCGGTACTCATATTAAACCGCCGGGGGAGTTGATTAGGGTAAGGGCCTGCTATAATGTCAGGGACCGGTCAGGGACACATGCACAGACACAGACAAGTGGGCCCTGACTCTGATCCCAGCCCCTGTCCCTGCCTTTTGGGGAACCCGACTCCTTAATAGGTCGGCCCCAACCAGAAGACTGATCGCTGCACTGATATACGTGTGACACAGACGGGACAAACAGACACAGAACAATAAGCGTGGTCAGGCGGTCCAAAGTCGGCAACAGTACGGGTAACGCGGTACAGAGACGTGAGACAGAAGAGTAAAACCGGGGTCCAAGCCAAAGGTCAATACCGGTCGGGCGCAACAGTACCAAATCACTAGGAGAGAGAATGGTCAGAAGCACAGCAGGGTCAGGTAACAGAAAGGACAGCATAAAGTCAAGGCTAGCTACAGGCAGAAGACCACTATAGCAGGCAATGATGAAGGTGAAATGAACCTTAATATAGGGAACCAAGGGAGGCAGGATTGAGGTCATAGGTGGAAAGAAACACAAGGCTGGTTAGTAACATAAGGTTGTCAATCAATTAGGATAAACTCGTTAACTGCTAGAGTGCTGGTGGATTCCTGGCCAGGGCGTGGGCCAGGAATCAATCAAGCAAGGAGCGAGGAGAACACAGTTCACACTTAGTGAATACAATACAAAACATCAAGTAAGAAACCAGGGCTTCCGTCGCAACGGCCGTGGCCGGCGAACAGAGCCCAAAGCTGAGGTTCTGTCAGGCATGATCATGACAGTATATATATAAAAAAAACATATATCACACTTGATTAATTTATTCTATGTACAACTGCAATGAAAAGCGTAATCAACCACGATTTTCTGTACAGATGGATCTTGAGGGATCCTAACATATACAAGCCATACAGCAGGTGTGCAGAATGCTCTACTTTGCATGGATAACAAAGAAATAAAATAAGTTAGAGACTGTTTAAAGTACAGATGCATCTATTTTATATCCGTACTTTAAATAGGTTACACAACTTTAATTATGGGTATATTTCAGGTTCATATTCTGCATTTGGAGGCATATGCTTATATGGAACTTCTCAAATAATAATAATTCAGGGCTCAATGTAACGAATGTGATACAAGTATACAAGTGACCGACCCTCACATTACCAAATATTTACATTTCTCTAAGAAATTCATAAATATGTTTTTAATTTATTATATAATGAAAAAAACTCAACAAAAATCTAATTTATACATCCATAATTAAGTGGGAGATAATTAGTTTAGTTTCTGATAATAGAGCTCAATAAAGCACATTATTTGTGTGTTATATTATAATTTAACTATTCTTTTTTAAATGCTGTCACATTATATTAAAGTTGACAGGAGATCTATACTTCATCAGCAATGGAATCTAAGAGATCTGTTACTAGACAGGATCTCATCATGACATGGGTGTCAGATAACATTATTGCGGTTACCGAGTTTGGAAAACTACGCCATAAGAATTCTCAAACTTACAGTCCTTTAAATTTAGACCAGTACATTTCACACCAAAATGTAAATATACATGTTAATTGTGCTTGCAAGGGATGTGAAAATAAATAAATAAATAAATAAATGGTGCAAAGAAAATTAGATAAGCCATGAAGATAATGGCATACAAAATGTACAATTAATAGTGAAGTGGAAAAGACAGACAAACAATGTTCCTGACATTTTCACGTCTTTGGTAAATAGGTAATTACATGGCATACATATTAATTAAATTGTAAATGCATGTATTTAATATAATTAAACGAATAAAAATGTGTTGCTAAGGTTTGTAAAAGTAAGAGACAAATTGGTATACTTAAAACAACTGATCCTATATATCTGTATAAAAGTTAGCAGTTTCATGTAATATATTTTTATGTAATATTTAACAGACTTCAGTTGGTATAATATTGCATTGTCTTTCAGTGGAATTAATAACAGGAACTATGTTAAATTTTTGACAATGTCCATATGGACATAGCTGCCAACTTTGACAAGTCAAATGTATATTTTATTTATTTTCCTCTTTTAAATAAGCACTAAAAATGCAGCACATTTCATCTTTGTATTCTGAAAAACATGTATCTCCATAAACAGATAAAAAAGAATGTGTGAATTTACATTATTTAATGCTTCTTTGGGAAAACAGTCTGAGTAATTATTTTCCTTCAGTATTACAGCTTTGTAGAAGTTGTATGAACTGGTAAAAGGCTAGTCATAGACTTCTATGCTGTCCTATTGTACCTTTGTATGCCTCCAAGTTCTGTAGTGTGGATGATGTCATATTATGCCACATGTATGAAAACTGTCTAGGTCTAAAACTCTCTTTGTTGCCCATAGCAACCAATCAGAGTGCCCTTCTCATTTTTCCAGAGCATTATATGAAATGAAAGGGGAGTTCTGATTGGTTGTTATGGGCAACAAAGTGAGTTTTAGACCTAAACAGTTTTCATAAATGTGGCCCATAGTGTTTGACTGAGATCACATTAGGATGACAAGTCCAATTTATACCAAAGCTGTGACACCTATGTTGTATCCTAATATAACTCATAGACCTATAGTAGAATGTTTCAGATTTCTGGTGTCTTTGATTAAAAACAAGGTGCAGACTACACCATTTATTCTATCAGAAATATGTAATCCACTCAGATAAACCTAAAAACACTTGTCTGAACACAGTCTGAGAGTGTAGTATGTATTTAGGGCCTCATGTACGCAAACCGTCTAGGTCTAAGACTTTCTTTGTTGCCCATAACAGCCTATCAGAGCTTCTTTCATTTCATAAAGTGCTCTGAAAGAATGAAAGGGCAGCTCTGATTGCTTGCTATGGGCAACAAAGAAAGTCTTAGACATAGATAGTTTTCATACATGTCCCACCTTAGTTTTGATTCAAAAGTGATAATATATAAATGTGCAAATCTTAATTTCTGTGGTAATTAAACTGATGTCACAGAGTATCAGCACAGTTAACAAGTTCATAGAGTACCATATCAAAATGAAATTGGCTCCTATCACCTAATGACAGTAGTATAAAATAGTACTAATTAGAGATATAAATAAAATCACTTTAATCCACTTTAATCCATATAGGAGTAGGCCTCTAACATCTGGACCTTATAGCTGCTGCAATGTCTGCTAGGACTATAGTTGTGTCAATGACTTCTAATATTATTTTCCCCAGGGCCTTTTATTTTGTTTTTCTGATCATTAAAGCAGTATTCCTATCTTGTATTTCTGATACTCCTTCCTGGGAATGGAGAGAGCCACACTTGCTCAGCCACTTCTGTATTTCCTGGGGATGGAGCAAAAGCAGAAGGATGAGATGAGGCTAAAGGGGAAAGACTGAAAAAACTGATGAGTATTGATGTTACGCTTAGTTCACAAGACCAGTAAACAAGACTTTCAGGCAGGGGCATAACCAGAGAAACCAGGGTCCCAAAGCAAACTTTTGGATGGGGCCCCCTACACCCTCCTTGCCCACCTTCCTGATCACGAACATTTACCAGGACATGCTGTTAGATAATGTAGATAATACAAGGGGTAAATATCTCACCATACATATCACTATCATACTGCTACCAAACATATCCCACTATACCAAGACCAACATTACCAATAACTCTACTACATAAGGACCTGATTATACCGCCAGAACAAGACCACAAATTACCACCACATATTGACTGAATAATACCCCTACACTATTACTGATCAGTACACAAAGACCAATAGTACCGACACATACCTTCCAAGTGTTCCTATTTTGGAGGGACAGTCCCTATTTTTAATCTAGGTCCCTCTGTCCCTCTTAGCTCTATAAATGTCCCTCTTTTTCATTTAGGAAACAGATTTGCATCAATAAACTGACTGTCTTGCTTTAAAAAGTATCTGATTGCTTTCTCGCTGTATATTATATAACAACTTACTTAATATTTCATCATTGGATACAATGCAATCCTAAAAATATGTCCCTAAAAAGTTGGCATGTATGTGATTGGTCGTGGTTAGAGGCATGTCTTGGTGTGATGTCATGTGTTTGGGCGTGGTTGGAGGCGTGGCCTGATGTGTCCCTCTTTGCAATCTCTAAAAGTTGGGAGGTATGCCGCCATATAGTGACCATATAGTGGTAGATATCAGTGTACACAGACTATGTGATTAAAGTGTAGTTACATCTTGTGACTCATAGGTGACGTTTCTCTGACGAGTCGTTGACTTTCCCTTTTGCTCTGCATCCGTCCAGACTGCCATCATGACATCTCCCGACCACTTGTTCCTGGAGATTTAGACACAAATATCTTAGAATCCATGACTTTTCCAGCACCTCTCTCCCTGCCCCCTGGCTGTATGGGGTCCATTAAGGCAGGCAGGGTTTAGATAGGCTATATGGGGCCCCAGTTAGGCCAGGTTTAGGTATGCAATAGAGTCCCCATATAGGCAAGTAGGGTTTAGGTAGCTATAGGGAGCCATACAGGTAGACAGGGGTTAGGTGGGCTATAGGGGCCATATAGGTAGGTTAGCAGGGTTTAGGTAGCTATAGGGCCCCATATAAGTAAATAGGCAAGCTTAAGGGGGGCTATATAGGTAGGCAAGCTTTAGGGGGGCTATAGGAGCTATATAGGCAGGCTTAGTGGGGCTTTATATAGGCAGGCTTAGGGGGCTTTAGATAGGCAGGCTTAGGGGGATTTATATAGGCAGGCTTAGGGGGGCTTTATATAGGCAGGCTTAGGGGGCTTTATATAGACAGGCTTAGGGGGCTTTATATAGGCAGGCTTAGGGGGGCTTTATATAGGCAGGCTTAGGGGGCTTTATATAGGCAGGCTTAAGGGGGCTTTATATAGGCAGGCTTAGGGGGGCTTTATATAGGCAGACTTAGGGGGGCTTTAGATAGGCAGGCAGGGCAGGTAAAATAAGAAATCCCTTACTTACCTCATTCCATGCTCCCTCAATGCGCAAAGCTGCAGCCTCACTGCTCAGCGCGGGCAGTGCGGTGATATGACGTCCGCTCTGCTATCTCCGGGCAGCGCTGTCTCTGAAGGCTCGGGTCGGAGGGCCCGGGCGTTCACAGGTGGCATGCGCCGGGCCCCGCAGCTCTGCACCCGCCACAGTGAACTGTTATGTTCACTGCCGGCGGGCCCAGGACAGGCATTACCGGGGTAGCAGACGTGATAGACGCTGGCCCCCTAAGCGACCGGGTCCCGTAGCAGATGCTACGTTTGCTACCCGGGTAGTTACGCCCCTGCTTTCAGGGTTTCCTCAAGGTTTCTGTCAATTTGGAAGGCATACAAAGTTATTGTTTTCATCAAAATAACCAAAAACTTGAAAGACCCCATTAAAATCAGTAGCTGGATTCATCATAGGATGGATCTGTCATAGTCTCAAGGATTCTAATTATGAATGGAAGCCATGGTGCTGGTAGGACAAAGCTTTAGTATGTCATCAACTTTTTAGTCAGTTTGAGGCTGATCAAAAACATAGTAATGTTTACATATACAATTAGTAGCTACTTTCGAGGTATACAGATATTATTGTGCCTCAGTAACTATGCCCATGTGAGACTTGCACTAACAAATAGTTTCCTTTCTATCGTGGCTTTTTATTTTTTCCCTGTGATCACTCTTTTAGGGTATTTCTGAATAATGTTTTACCCATGAGTTTAAAAGGGAAATTCGATAAATTGCAAGAAATGTTAAGTAAGCTTATCTCAGAGGATCAGGTAGCTCCCTGTCGATCTACCTAGCTATAATATTTCTGATTGCCAGTACGTACTTTAGATACTACTTTTACATATTTTATATAGTACTATAAACAGGCTGTCTTTCATGAAATAATTATATTATATTTTTTTCCTAAGGTAATGTTTTCAACATCTTGATCTCTCTGTCATGCCTCGAATTTTGTGGGGTTTTACTCCTTTTTATGTCATCTCCTTGCTGTGCCTAGTGCCCAAGGGTCAGAAGACTGTTTCAAATACAGCAACAACCCACCGTAGGTCTCAAGATGGCCCATGTTATGATGCCAAACAAAGGTCAAAATACTGTATTCCAGATTTTATTAATATTGCTCTTGGGAAAGAGGTAATTGCATCCAACACTTGTGGACGTACACCACAAAAACTCTGTTCTTTTCTAGATGCTACAAATGTGACATCACGACGATGTCAGATATGTGATCAGAAGAAGACCGAGACGTTCTACCCACCATCATACATGACTGACACAGATGCCCAAACATGCTGGAAGTCAGAAAGTGGTATAACACATTCCCGGAATGTTACACTGACTTTATCTCTTGGGCGGAGATTTGAGCTAGTTTTTGTTAGCTTGCGTTTCTGCTCTCCTCGTCCAGACTCTATGGCAATCTATAAATCTATGGACAATGGAAAAACATGGATCCCTTTCCAGTTTTACTCTACTCATTGCCGTCGTGTTTATAACCAGGCTACTACAAGTACTATTACAAAACCCATGCAACATGAAGCCACCTGTACTGATTTTCAAACAGGATTTAAACCCCTCACTAGGGGACTTGTAGCTTTTATGCCATTGGCGGGTCGTCCTTCTGCACGAAGATTTGAATACAGTCCTGTTTTGCAAGATTGGGTGACAGCTACAGATATCCGTGTGGTCTTTAATCGACTTCACCAGGGGAAGAAAATGGGAATCCGAAGGAAGACTGCTTTCTATGGGGTCTCTGAATTCCAAGTAGGAGGAAGGTGTAAGTGTAATGGTCATGCATCACGATGTATAGCTAGCAAAGATGGATTTATATGTGACTGTCAACATAATACCATTGGTCCAGAATGTGCTGCCTGCAAGACATTTTACTATGACAGGCCTTGGCAAAGAGCAACACCCAGCAATGCACATGAATGTGTGGGTAAGTTTGTATAGGTAAATTTATTGATAATGTTGTAACAGTATTTAATGAATATCTAATATTATTCAACTGTATTTTTGTGCAGTTTTTTTTTCTGTTGCTAAAACTAACTGTCAATATGCTTAACAATGATAAGTGCTTGACAAATATAGCAATGAATAATTAAAAATAAAGAAAATATAACTGTAATCTTTTTAAGGTTAAAGTGGTTGTCTGATTTAAAAAAATAATAATAGGCTATGCCTGCTTAAAAAACTAGAAAAAAAATATACTAGCCTTTGCCCTAAGCACTGAAGCTGTGGGCAGTGTACTCCAGTCTCTGTTTATTTACATTTTTTCTGGTGGCACATGACCCTGTGCAGTGCCTACCCTTATTAAAAAACCCCTAACAGCCAAAAACCAACCCCCTCTATCCTTCTCGGGGTCCGTACCCCATTCCCACTGATAAGTAACGACACCGAGACAGAGGTTGGATGAGTTGGCCACAGCAGCCGTTTTATTAACAAAATATAAAACATAAATAACCATAGAAATATATATAACTCTGTTTATACATACTTTCCCAACAACAAACATTCTCAAACACTCCTGAACACACCCATGAAAAGAACAATTGGACTTGGAGCTCCCAAAAGGTCTGTCGAAATCCTGTCGTTCCTTTTCTCCGTGCATTACCCTTAGCCTTCATCCCCAACCAAGGACACCAAAAGCCACCTCAGGTGTCTACTAACTCTTCACCAGCTTCCAGGAACCCTACACTGTAGAGCCACACCTTCGCCAGTTCGCCAGACTGGTCATTAAAGGGCCATCAAATTTGGGAAGACATAATTATGATCTGACTGCTCCCACCAATTTCTCACCAACTCCAAGGATCCCATCCTGCCTCAGCCACTGTGACAAGCAAAGCACAACACTCTCCACGCTGAGAAAGAAAACTGCCCAAAGACAACACAATCGAATGGTCGCAACCCGAAATAAGGGATGGTGGGACTCTTTCTTTGCCGCCCGCACCTTGCAGGGTGCAGTATTTATACACTGCCCCCCTGCACAGCATACGCACACACGCCAGGCGAGTGCGCTGGGTCATGTGGGGCCTCCCCTTATTGGGCTGTGCCTGCATGTCCGGCCCTGGCAATTAGTGTCTTCAGTGGTTCAGTACCATTCACTTGACATGACTGCTAAGGAAATGAACAGTGTTTGAGCAATGAAGTCAGGGGAATGGTGCATGATCACTTTAGCCACTGGTTGACTGCAATGGTTACGTGCTGACTAAACAACAACAAGTAAATAGAGATTGAAAAACACTACTGGCAGTTTCAGTGCTGGAATGGTGGTGAGTGCAAAAGTGAGTATATTTTTTGCTGTTTTATTAAGCAGCAGGAATTCTGTCCCTTGGAGTTAATTAGATGCCATCAGACAATGGAGAACAAACCTTTCTGGGTCACATTGTCAGATTACAACACTTCCACAGGCTGCAATAAAATTCTGAGACACCAATAGAAAAATGATAGAATGTTCCAGAAATATCAGTTAGGTGGAGATTCAACATTTTGAGCCCACATGGGAATGGTGGGACCATCACATGTGACTACAAGTTGTACGCAGGCTCTGCAGAATGTACATTACCCCTCTACAGCCATATAGTGGTATAAACCAGTGTACACATGCTCTGCAGGTTATATATTATTACCATACAGTGACCATATTGTGTTATCTACCAGTGTACACAGGTTCTGCAGACTGTATATTACCCCCCATACAGTGCCCATATCATGGTAGTTACCAGTGTACACAGGCTATGGAGACTCTATATTACCTCCATACAGTGACCATATAGTGGTAGATACCAGTGTACACAGGCTCCGCAGATTGTATATTGCCACCATACAGTGCCCAAATAGTGATAGATACCAGTGTTTACAGGCTCTGCAGACATATATTACCACCATACAGTGACCAGATAGTGGTAGTTACTATTGTACGCAGGCTCTGCAGACATAAAAGTGATTACAGTGAAGTTACATAAAGTGACTCATAAGTGATGTCTCTTCTGATAAGAGCTGTTCTCTTTCTTTTTCTTCTCCATCCAGCCCAAACTGTCATGATGACTTCTCCCGGCCATGACTCATCTCTTCATAATGTACCACACAAACATTTTAGAATCCTCACGCTTCCAGTACCTATATAACTACAGACATAGTTGTTTTTTTTTTTACCTTCCTATCTACTCAGGGTTTATACAGGAAAGCATGGTGATGTCCCACCCCCAAAGCAATCTGCTTTCCAATTATAGGAAAGCTAGGTGCTTGCTATGGTGCATGGGAGGTCACCCGTTGTTCCTTCATAGGCCCCCATTAGTTATGAAGGTATTTTGATTCCCCCCAATAGGTAGATAGTTATAGAGGTCTCCTCATTAGGTAGGTAAGTATATAGCCCCATAGTAGGTAGGTAACCTTGGTAGATAGCCCCTCAGTACATAGAAAGGTATATATGGCCCCCTGTAGGTAGTTTATATAGTCCCCCACAGAAGAGAGATATAGTATGTACATAAGTACACAGAGGCCCCAGTAGCTAGGAAGATATATACTAGGTAGGTAAACAGGTTGTTCCAGTAGGTTGGAATATATATTATCCTGGTAGGTAGGCAGATAGATAGGTCCCCTGGCAGGTTATAGGGCCCCCTCAGTCTGCATACAGTTGAAAAGACCACTGGAGCTTTGGGCCCACAGCAGCGGCTAGGAACCCGATGTAAGACAGAGGCAGTTTTATAATGGGCGCAAGCCCCAGATAAAACTGCTTAGCAATGTCTCTGTTCCCAATATAAGCATAGTGAAGAAATGGAAACTGCACCTAAGGTAAATACCTAAGACTTGTACTAGGCATAACACAACAATGCCTTTGCATACACTGCTCCCAATCACACTGCCAATCATACTGGTCCTCAAACAGTGCCAACCATACAGGAAGCTATTACAGTACAAGCCACAAAGTTCATATTTATTTCACAAGACCTGCACAGATATCTAAGATCAGTGTAGTTAACAGAGTTTTCATTTTACACACTACTCTGAGTTAACAGTATATAAATGTCTTTAGACAGCTGTGCCTATTCGAACTACTGGACACAGACAAGAAAGTTTCTATCCTGATGGTTAAGGGCTATACGAACTGACATTGAGGACTGCAGATTGTGCTCCCCAACCCTACGACAAACAGGTCTTCATGTGCTCTTTAACAACTCTGATTTAGAAAGCTGATAGGTAGCAAACCCTGTGTAGTAATTAAGAATCATGCTCAGCAGACTGGACAAGTTGGGTGATTTAGAAGCATCCGAGGCATTTTAGAAACTAATATTCATTGCATGCAACATTGTGGCCCTGATTTTAGACATATTCTAAGATTAGATATCTGTACATGCTTATCTGAAATATTCTTGGTCAATACTTCTCACTATTAAATCTTACTTTTGTGTTTTATTAAAAAAGGAAATGAAAGACCAACATGCATTTAGGAAAATCCAAGGTCATACTGAAAACATTTAACAATAGTAAACTAGACTGCATTTACTTGTCAAGCTCCTAGAAGCCATGCATATTTAAATACTTGCTTTAAATTTATGATTGCTAATTTAATGTATCTGAAGGGTAAATAAAATGATACATACATTTATACATGCCTAAGCTATTGATTTCCCTTCATAATGAAGGATGCAGCTTTTTCACTTATAGTATAAGGCACAAATCCTACAGCAGGGGAGCTTCAGTGAGTCTGGGAAGAATAATCAATTTAGATTACCTGTACATTTCCTCAATCTTTTATTGTTTATGCCACAGTGGATGAAAGACCAGATAACTCCAGCGGCATACATTTTTATTATTCACTTTAAAATGGATTTATGTAATTCATAATTTATTGTGCTGCTTAACTGATAGTACATTATTCCTTTTTACTATGGTTTAAAAAGTGTGAAGTTTATCAACACAATAGTAAATACTATGTTAATAGTGTGTAGGTACTTTGCTATGAGACCCTCATTTATGGTGCTGTTGCTAACATTTTTGAAAATGTTATCTATGAAATATATTAGTGATGAGAGAGCAGTAAAAAAAAATCATGATCTAGACAATTGCCGATTTTGAAAAATATTGTGCCGATTTCCGATCTTGATCAATCGCCGATTCCCATTAAAGTCAATGGGAGAGGATGACCAGGTTAATTTTTATACCCAAACAGGTGATGAGAAGCTGGAAATACCATCCACAACAGTAAATTGTGTAACGGTCAGTGGTAGTGGATCCTCTGGACCACTGCAAGCGATGGTATTAGACACGCCAGGGAGCGGAATCTAAAACAGCGACCACCTGGCTTGGCGTGGGTTCAGACCCAGCGCTGTTTGGAGGTAGAGGAGATTCTTATGATCGGTGAAGATGTTTACCGGATCCCGTGCCCCCTCCAGGAGGTGGCGCCATTCCTCTAAAGCAAGCTTAATGGCCACAAGCTCCCGATCTCCGATGGTGTAGTTCCTCTCAGCCGGCGAGAAGGTCTTAGAAAAGAACCCGCAGGTTCGAGTCTTGCCCTTAGGGCCCTTTTGGGTGAGAACCGCTCCAGCCCCCACGGACAAGGCATTGACCTCCAGAAAGAATGGGTTCTCTGTATCAGGCCGGGATAAAACGGGTGCCGAGGCAAAGGAGGCCTTTAACTTGGAATAGACTTCTTCGGCGGATGACAATTCGAAATTGTGGCCATCAGCCGCCAAAGAAGCCTTTATCAAGTTGGCAAATCCCAAAAAGCGTTGTATGGCCCGAAGGCCAACGGGTCGTGACCACTGTAGGACGGCGGACAGTTTAGTGGGGTCCATCTGCAGACCCTTGTCCGAGATTATATATCCGAGGAACGGGAGGCTGGTCCGGTGGAATTGGCACTTTTCCAGTTTGGCATAGAGATGATTGTCACGCAGGCATCGCAGGACTTGGCGCACATGCGACTGGTGGACCCCCATATCGGGTGAAAAAAACAGAATGTCATCCAGGTAGACGACTACGCAGTCATACAAGAGATCCCTGAAAATGTCATTAACAAACTCCTGGAAGACTGCTGGAGCGTTGCATAAGCCGAAGGGCATCACCAGGTATTCAAAGTGCCCGTCGCAAGTATTGAAGGCGGTCTTCCACTCATCACCTTCTCGGATCCGAACGAGGTTGTAAGCCCCCCCCCAAGTCCAACTTGGAAAATACTTTAGCTCCCTGGAGAAGATCAAAGAGTTTGGAAATCAGTGGCAATGGGTACCAGTTTTTAATGTTGATCTTGTTTACACCGTGGTAGTCGATGAGCGGTCGCAGGGACAATCCTTCTTCTCCACAAAGAAGAAAGTAGATTTATGAATGAAGCCTTTCTGTAGGTTCTCCTTAATGTAGGCTGTCATAGCCTGAGTCTCGGGTATGGAGAGCGGGTAGACCCTACCCCAGGGCGGACTAGTCCCAGGCAGCAGGTCAATAGGACAATCGTAGGGACGATGTGGAGGGAGAAACTCCGCTTGCTTCTCAGAGAAGACATTCTGAAAGTCTTGATATGGTTGTGGCAGGCCCGGTAGAGGCTTGAGAGAAGGCTGTGGAGAAATGGGGCTCACCCGGCGAGGTGCAGATAGACAGCGGGACTGGCAGTTTTGACCCCAACGCAAAACTTCGCCTGTCTTCCAGTCAAGCATAGAGGCGTGGTGCTGCAGCCATGGGAGCCCCAGGAGGACAGCTGAGGAAGAACGAGGCAACACGAAAAATGCAATCCTTTCCTTGTGCAAGGCCCCTACTTGTAGAAGCACCGGTTCAGTCAGAAAGCAAAATGCCCCCAAAAATTCAAAGCATGACCCTTGAGCCACTTTGGACAATTGTGAAGTACAAATGTCTGTTAGAAACAACATTTTTTTTTATAGGACCTGTAGTATAGCTGCATTTCAAAGCAAAATTTCCCCCAAAAATTCAAAGCATGACCCTTGAGCCACTTTGGACAATTGTGAAGAACAAATGTCTGTTAGAAACAATATTTTTTTATAATAGGACCTGTTAGTATAGCTGCATTTCAAAGCAAAATGCCACCAAAAAATTCAAAGCATGACCCTATGAGCCATTTGGAGACAATGTGAAGAACAAATTTGTCTGTTAGAAACTACATATTTTTTTTTTATAATAGGTGCCTTAGGTATACTGCATTTCAAAGCAAAATGCCCCAAAAAATTCAAAGCATGACCCTTGAGCCACTTTGTGACAATTGTGAAGAACAAATGTCGCTGTTTTAGAAACAACAAATTTTTTATATAGAGGGTCCTGTATATTGCTGCATTACAAAGCACATTGACCCAAAAAAATTATAAAAATGACTTTCTCAGGGGCCCACTTGTTGAAAAAATTATGATACCTGGGAAGAAATGCCACTTAGAACCACATTTCTGTCCAAATGACATGATATTGCTGTATCTCCACAGCTACATGACACCAAAAAATTAATAAAAATGAACTTCTCAGCACTATTAAAAATTGTGAGGAGTGAAATCCACTCTAAAAAGCCACATTTCTGTTCCAAAGGACCATAATTATAGCTGTATCTCACAGCAGAACATGACCTCAAAACCATTGACAATGCGAAAACTTCTAAGATAAAGTGAGTAAAAGGAATACGTGTTGTCATTAAACCATGCTGTCTTTTACATCACCTCACAGCAAAACCAGCAAAAATGAACCTGTTGGGAAAAGAGAATAAAAATTGCAGTAAGAAATGATCATGTTAAAAATAGATTTTCAGAGGTGACCATTTCTGTTTTTGAAGAGGAATGTGAAGTAGACCGGCAAACTATCGATACCGTCGGCAATTGGGGCCACAACATCAATCAGAGATCCTGCCTGATTCAATCTTGATAAAAGTCAAACGATCACATTATCAGTGGAAAGCCGTATGCGTTTGTCTTGTAATGACTCCTCCAGCTGTGGCTGAAGTCCGCTCAGATAAGACCTGGCTGCTTGGGCAACACACCATTCTATGCTTGGCGAACGAGCTCGGCCATTCGTCCCATGTAGGAAACCCCAAAAGTCTATTGGGTCCGGAACACATACAAAAACATCGGTTGATGAGACGCATATAGTCGTGCACCATGATCTAAAGCTGGTCTCAGTGTGTTGGATGGTGCCCGCATTGCATGCGTTGTGAGTTTGTAAACAAAGCTTGCCAGAGGTCACCCATTAGAGCATCAGCACCAGCGAGGCCAGCCTGCTGCTGCTGCTTGCTGCCGCACGCAACTGCACTCTACTGCTGTCACGTCGCTGAAGTTGTTTCCATCGTGACATTTGGGAACTGAAGCAACGCAACAGATGTCTCCAGTTTATCAATAGCAAGGTCCTCCATTTCTGCATTTTACCTCTATTTGGGTGGGTGAATGAAAGTGCTGAGTTTTGTATTGTACCGGGGATCCAGGGATGGTTGGCCACCCAGTAACTGTTTGTTCATTTTGATGGCCATAATGCTAGGATCATTGGTGAGGAAATGGAGCATCCAAGCACGTCATGAGAGAGATGGGGCCTTGATTAACCCAAGCCTCGGGTCGAGGGGCACTAAGCAAACTGATCTTCCACATCTTCCACCTCCCCTCCAAGATTCGCCGGACATACCTCTTCCAAGGCATGGACCGATGGGTTAACGTCTGTGTCTAGGATACCCTCCTCCTCCTCCTCAGCTGTCTCCTGTCACAGCATCAACACAGCCCTGACATGTCCTGAGATGATTGCACCCTGAGAGCTGATTTCCACCTTGCACTAGGCTCTGGACCCCGAAACCACTGCCTAATAGAAAGCCCGTATTGAAATTAGTGAAACTGTCGGGCCTTGTGGTTTGACGGAGAAAAGCTCCGTGACCCCGCATCTGTGTTCCGTCTCCTCCTCGCGTCGCTGGCGGGACCTGAGTTTCAGAGTGCCAAGATCTGGTTCCAGAACTAAGAGTCACCACGAATGCTCATTCTTGACAAGAAGGCATTGTCCGCACTGGACCATTTTTGGTGGCTTTCTTTACTTCAAAACTGGCAAGTGTATGTGGCAGAGTTCTTTCCGTACTCACCTGCCTTCACTCACGTGGCTCAAACATCCCCGAGGTCGCCCGCTGCATGTCAGGGGATGGTGTTTACTTCGTACTTGCTTATGGATGGCGCTGCTGCACAATCGCTGGAGCATGATGGAGGGTTGGAAATTCCATCGTGTAGCCACGTCAACAATGAGACGGTTGACGGTGAGGCCGAGCTGACGCTGTCAACGCAGCCCAGGCGGACGAAGCGGGTGCCGATACGTGTTAAGAAGCGAACTTAGACTTCAAGATTCAAGCCTTCCTCAGCATCAGTCCAGACCCTGATAGTCACTGATAGAATTTCTGGACGACAAGGTACCTGACATTGTGCCCGGCAGTATGTGCTCCAGCCTACCTATCTTTAGAAGGCGGCCAGCAGATTTCCCCGTTAACGCACACCACCTTGCCTTCACAAGTTTCTTGGCAACCTAGCCCCATTCACTCGTCTCGAGCGGAACCATCCCCATCACCTGACCTGTGTGTGGACGGTCTCCCTCTCCAAGACAGAAAAATTTCAACATCAACACTGCTGGTTACACTGGGTCACTAGATCCTACCCAAGAAGAGCCAAGTGGGAAAGTAATCCAGCACCATCCCTGTCCCCAGCGGTTTTGAAGAGCGCTGCCGAGCTTGCCTTATAGTCGCACCGACACCCCCAGTGCCAACCACCCCAGCTCACCAGTGAGCTGTCACAGATATATAGCGTCCTTAGCCTTGCTTACTAGTCCCCATATAGACTGTGACATATGGACTTATTCCGGCCACAGAAGCAGACAACTCGCTATTAAATTTTAATGATGACACGTGCATGTCCAGGGCAGGGATGGATCTTTTTCTGGTATGTGGGCAGGCAAGGGCAATGACGTTGTGTGAACCCATCCTGTGTCCACCAGACGGAAAGGCAACATTTCCCAATGCCAAAATCCTGGCAATGCCGACATTCAGGCATTTTGGCATTGTGATGGTTTGGGTTAAAGGTTTTTCAACTGCTCACCAAACTGAATATCAGAAGGGGCTGGCTGTCTATACAGGCCGCTGTTACGGCGTGCAGGTAGTCAACGGCGGGATGATAAGGGTTAACGATACTTCTCTGGTTGTGTGTTGTGGTACTCGGCTACGGATTTGAGGCTGAAGCGTAGGCTGATCCTATCATGACTCTTAGAGACATGGCAGCTGAGAAAGCTATGTTTTGTGACAGAGAAGGAGAGCGAGACAGAAGGGTGTGACAGATGGTATGGATGCCCGGTGTCCGGACCCTGCCTTTTTTGGGCCAAGTGGTTGCCTCCATTACAACTCAAGCATTCTCTGCATGTGACTAGACATGTTGGTTGTTGGTTAACCACCTAAGGTTCTTGCCTCTACTTAATGCATATTACTGTCAAGGCGGGCATATGACAAGATCGCTGGGTGAATCAGAGGGCTTGCATCAAAGAAGGCCCAGGCTGAAATGTCCTGGACCTTTTTGACGGGCCGTGATAAGTGAGGACGGGTTATGACTGACCGTGGCTGGCGGAATCACACAGCGGAACATCATGCGACCGCACTCACCCTTTTTGTGCGGGACCCGTATTGACCACCCCATCGTCTTCCCCTCCTCGTCCACATGAATGAAGCTCCTCGCCAAGCAAATTCTTAATTCTCGGAAAAAGACCAGGATTGGATTCCAATTTTCGTCATCATCATCATCATCAACACAGAGACTCTTCGACTACCTGACATCCTGTAGTCCATGAGCGCTTGGCTACAGCAAGGGTGCACTGCAATGCGTTGCCCGACCGCCCTTGATTTTTGCCGATTGAGTACCTTTCTTCCTATCTCCTCCTCAGAATGGCATCAGTAATACTGGGCGTAAAGCAGACATAAATCATCCACTTGAAGTCTTTAGACGATGCCTTTCTGACCCCAACCGCATTTTGTCATTAAAAGAGGATCCTTCAGACAATGGATTATCCACATTGTGTGTACCGAGTTGGACATATGGTGCTTCATGTTGGACGGATGCAGATGACACTGAAGACGACATTTTGTGGCCGTGACTGGAGGGACGAGGAGGTAAGACCTGCTTGATGCATGTTCATTAACCACTGAAGGACAATTTCTACGAAGTTCTTACTGGAGATTCACAGTGCAGGGCTGAACCCAGCGATGAAAGGCCAGACTGTCCTGCAACTTGAGACGAACCGCGGCACTGCGAGGATTGTCGCCCTAGCACTGGAAGGAGTCCCCTTCTCCCTCGTACCTTCTACCTTACATTTGCTACCCCCCTCTTTGCTCGCTTACCCACCGGCACCTGAATTCGCTCCATGTTAAGAAAAATAAAATTTGATAAATTAATGAATAGTTATGGAAAGTCTCTTATAAAAGACGGCAATCACAGCTATTCTCAAACCCTCTAATCAAAAACAAAATTGTGCCAGGATTCAAATTTAAGTGCAAGGTGACTATCAACAAAAATCTGGACTGGCAAAAAAAGTTTGGCCAAAAAAAAAGACACGTATCTTATGTATATCGTAAAATACAAGTTAATTGTGGCACCCTTTCAAAATCACCTTTGTTGACATAAAAATGCTGAATTCAAAATTAAGTGCAAGCTGCCTCAAAGGGGTGACCAAAGCTATGAGCGCAAAGACAAAAAACACGTTATCTGTATGTTTTCGTATAATACAAGATTATATTTGGCGCATATCAATACACCAAATGTTACTATAAAATTGCTGGTATTCAAATATAAGTGCCAAGGTGACCTATCCAACGAAATCTGTACTAGTCAAAAATTGCAAAAAACACTACTGTAATGGTATTCAATAATATCAATATATTTTGGCACCTTTCAATTCACCTGTGGTGACTATAAAAATTGCTGTATTCAAGATTTAATTGTCAATCTGCCTCAATGAACAAAGCTGTAGTGCGCAAAGTCAAAAAACACGATCTGTTATGTATTCGTTATATACAAATATTTTTGGCACCTTCTCAATTCTACCTGTGTTGACTAAAAAATTGCTGTATCAAATTAAGTGCAAGCGCCATCAATGAACCAAGCAGAATGCGCCAAAGTCAAAAAACACGTAACTGTTATAGTATTCGTTATATACAAGATATTTTTGGCACCCTTTCAATTCACCAGTGGTGAACTAAAAAAATAGTCAAGAATTCAAATTAAGTGCAAGGTGTACTATCAACAATCTGGACTTGGGCAAAAGAGCAAAAGACACGTAATCTTGTTTATTATTCGATAATACTAGGTATTTTTGGCACCGTTTCAATTCACCTGTGGGAGACTAAAAAATTGCTGAATTCAAATTAAGTGCACAGCTCACCTCAATGAACAAAGTCTGTAAGTGCTCCAAGTCAAAAAACACTTATCAGTAATGTTTTCGGTTATAGATACAAGATTTTTAGGCAACCTTTCAAATCACCTATGGTGACTATAAAATTCTGGATTCAAATTTTAAGTGCATGTGTCTATCAACAATTGGACAAGCAAAAGTGCAAAAAACACTATCTGTTATGTAATGTAATAAAACAATATATATTTTTGAACCATTCAATTCACCTGTGGTGTACAATAAAAATGCTGTTTCAGATTTAAGTGCAAGCTGCCTCAAAGAACAAAGCTGTATTCGCGCCAAATCAAAAACACATCTGTTATGTATTCTTAAAATACAAGAATAGTTTTGGCACCTTTCCTTTCAATACAACCTGTGGTGACTATAAAATTGCTTTGTATTCAAATTAGTGAAAGCTGCCTCAATGAACAAAGCTTTAAGTTCGCCAAGGTTCAAAAAACACGTATCTGTTATGTATTCGTTATAATACAAGTATATTTTTTTTGGCACCTTTCAATTCACCAGTTGTGACTAATAAAAATTGCTGTACTTTCAAATGTTAAGAGCAAGGTGTCTATCAACAAATCTGGACAGGGCAAAAGTGCAAAAAACAATCGAATCAGTTATTGTATTCTGTAATAATACAATATATTTTTTGGCACCAATCAATGTCACCTGTGGTGACTAAAAATTGCTGTTACAGATTTTAAGTGCAAACTTCGCTCAATGAAACAAAGCTTATGAGCACCAAAGTAAATAAACACTAACTTTAATGTATACGTATATACAAGAAATATTTATATGGCACCTTTCAATTCACTTGGTGACAATAAAATGAGCTGGATTCAATTTACGTGCACGTTCTATCAACAAATCATGATTGGGCAAAAGAGCAAAAAACACAATCTGTTTTCTGTACTACCGTAAAAAACAAGAAATTTTTTTGTCGACCTTTGCAATTCACCAGTGTTGACACATAAAAATGCTGGATTCAAATTAAGAACAAGTTGTAATATTCAACTACAAATGTGGAATGTCAAAATTGAAAATGAACACCTATCTGAAAATGTATACTGATAATAAAGTGGAGTTGTGCACCTAACAAAGCGACCTGCAGATAACTAAGAAATGTGTATCCTACTAGAAACGGCTGCCCAATATCCAGGAAATATTTCCAATAGAAAACTGTATAAAATAAAGCAATGCAGAGCAATGTCTACACTAAGTCCTTGGTCTTTAATCCATGTAATCTTTAAATAGATGCTTGTCTGTGGGACTTTACAGCGGAAGAAGCTCCTTTCAAATTCTCTATCTAACTACATAAAATCATCCAATCTCTAATCTAACTAAATTGTAAGTTCACAGCTAATAGTAGAGGTTTCTTCTATAAGAAATATAATAATTTCGCTGAGCTGTTTGGACACACTCAGAGCGCACGTCCTACTGCAATGAGTAGCTTAGAGACACTGATGCTGAACAGGAAGGGCTTGTTCTATGTAAAACGAGGTCATGTGTGAATTACCAGCCAATCGCAACCATTCACAACCCCGTCATAGATGTCGCACACGACATCTCCCCCTTCGCATATCAGTAAGCTTGAATCAGCTGGTCCGACCAAAATGACAGAAGCGCCGTGAAAAAAGCGCGATCTTAGATAGATTATGCACCGATTAAAACCTAAATAATCGCATGATCTAAAAAATCTGATCACCATAAAAACTGTGTCGTTTTCAACTTTGTCGATAATAATCGCTCAACACTACTGACAACCACACCAGGAGTACAAATAGAAATTTTTTCTACGGAATATCTAAAAAATGTGGTCTTTTCCGACAACTGCCAAACACAGAAGGAGTACAAACAGAATTTTTTTATATGGAATATCTCTGAAATGTGGTATTTTCCCACAACTGAAAACTAAGAGTACAAATAGAATATTTGTCTACAGATTATCTAAGAAATGTGGTACTTTTCTTTCTGACGAACTTACAACCAGGAATAAGAAAATAGAAGTTTTCTGACGTAAAACCTAATAAATTGTGGAACTAATGGCGTCAAGCAGGAATGCCGTGACATAGATAAAACAAGGGTCATGTGATTTAGCAGCCAATGAGATCCCTAACAAACTCTCCCACTGTGACGATCTTGACCCCGCCTCTGTTGCTGATTTGGCTGGCTACCAAAAGCACAGGAAGCTGTGAAAATGGCGCGATCGGAATCCGTTATAATGATTGTTGATAAGATTTTATGGGAAAAGATCAAATCGAGATCTTAGAAAACTTGAAAATCGGTGTGATTTCAACTTTTCTCGCTTAAAACGCTCATAACTAAAATATACCACATAACAAAAGGAATAAAGTAGGTTTGTCAATGAACAGTTTTCTGGCTTATTTACATTGAAAGTCATGCCATTAAGCCAAATATGAAATCTATCCTTTACCACTTATTAAATCTGTGTTCAAAAAGTGGACAAAGATTTAGGATCAGTTGATGTGCCCATTCTACCCATAGTGGTTACTATCATGTCTTCAATACTGTTATCGTAAATTGAGAACTTAACTTAAACTTATAATGAATTTAGTTGTTATGTACCATAATGAAATGGAGTTCATTCTCTATATTTTTACTCATGTTTTTATGTAAAACACATTTTTAAGAATTTTTAGTTGTGCTTTATAATTTTTAAAAAATCCTGAAATATTTCAGTTCTCACTTTGGCCACTAGGCCTAATAATAGACTGACATTTCCTGTTCTGTAGAGTAAACATACTTAAACAAGTACATCCCACAATCAACCTAGGCAGGGGCGTCGCTAGGCAGATTCATTTGGGGCACGAGCCCCTAATACATCTACCTGTGCCCCGAATGTCTTTGCATTTCCCCGGCCGCGCCCGTGGCCTGGAGCACTCCTTAGTGCGGGCGTCCCCGCCGAGTCTCTCAGACTGCGCGGCCGTTCACAGCTGCCGCCAGTCAGAGTAGGGGAGGATGCAGGACGTATCGATCCCGGTCCAGTCTTCTCCCCCCGTATGTATCAGCGCTTGGTAGCACTGTACAAAACCTCAGAGACGCAGGGAACGTTACGCACCTATTTCACATCACCGCCCCTGCGATGCTGGATCCTCTAAGAAGCCGGCACACTCTGCCGGCCCAATGGGTCTCGGGCCCCCCGCGAGTACTGCGTAAAGTACGCGTGATGACATCATTCTGCTTACACCATTCACAAGCTGCGGTACTGGACGCTGCGGGAGCGCGCAGAGGTAAGTAGTTTTTTTTTATTTTATTTTTATTAGTTAAGGGAGCATATTATTGTGGCCAAAGGGGGCATATGTGGCGAAAGGGTGGCAAGTGTGTGCCAAAAATGTGTGGTGGGGGAGCATATGGTGACTAAGGGTGGGCATATGTGGTGCATAGGGGGCATAATGTGGGTCAAAGGGTACATATTATAAGTGGCAAATGGGGGAATATTACGGATAATGGGCATATTACCTGCTAAGGGGGCTAATAACCTGATAACAATGAGTATATACTAGCTACAGGTGCATTAACCGTGGCTACAGGGCAGATAACCTTAGCTTCCGAGGCATAACCTGCTACAGAGGCAGTAACCTGGTAAGAGGTTCTACTAAACCTGGCTAGTATGGGGGCATCACCCTGACTAGAGGGGCAACACTTGGTGCAAAAGGTGTGCTACAACCTGTTACAGTGGGTTCCTACCTGGCTATAGAGGGGTCAAATCTTTCCTACAAGGGTAATTTTTACCATTTGGGGCACTATAAGATGGAGAGTTTGTAAAGAGAAAGGAAATATTGTAGAGAAGTGCTATAAACTGAGGAGTCCAAATATGATTGTTTTTGTACATTCACAGTGAAAGTCGTTGGCCAGAGAAGCTCATGGCAATCTTGGTGCCGAATCTGAAGAAGAGAGAAATAGAACAACTCTTCAGAGGCGTCTCCTGTCAGTCACTAAATGTAACTGCAGTGTAATCACTTACATTTCTCCTGAGCCTACATACAAAGGTTTTTCTCTGTAAAAATACATCCGCAGTTCACAATGAGACGCAAACAATTCCATGTGAACCCAGTCCTACTCAGAAAAACTTAAGGGCCCGAGCCCCGGATGGTTTGGGACCCTAGCAATGCCCCTGAGCACAGGCAAGATTACACTGAAAGCTGACACCAATGTGTAGATAAAACAGGATCCACCATTCACAATAGGAAACATTCACAGCTCATATTCCCCCCTTCCCTGCACAGAGACTTCTTCCCATATCACAGAAAACTCTTCTACAAAAGTCAATGGGTCTGCTCCTATTCACAGGCTTTATAATGTCTATAAAGCTGCTGTAAAGCATTTCTCTAAAATCTATTAACAGCAGCTCAGGCAAGGTCGCTGCCCCATAATTCTATGTAGAGAGCAGAATTAAAAATTCTACAGCCAGAAAATAAAAATGGCTAAGGAGAAAAGAATATGTATCAGAATCTTGTTTTATTTAGTAAAAATGATGGTGATAGATGCCCTTTTTTATTACTATTATTATTATTATTATTATTATTATTATTATTTATTTTATAGCTCCATTGATTCCAGGGCGCTGTACATTCAGGGGGTTACATACATAAATTAAGTCAAACAATTACAATAGTGACAATCTGTGACTAACAACAGGTACAGAAGGAGAGATCAACATTAAGGATCAATTTACCCTAAAAATTAATTTAAAATGTTTATACTATATTTAGAGTTAAAGATGTACAGTGAAATCAGTTAAGTAATAAGACTGTGCTGTTACTCTCATACCATCATGACCAATGAGCCGCAACCTGTTTCCTGTGTTGTTAGAGTACGAATCTCAATATGAAGCTATATTGTAACTTGTAGGTTCACAACATGTGGAGAACTACAGGTTGCATATCATTGCAATAAACAATTAGCAGGATTTGTAATAGTTAATAAAGTAGCATACACAAATATCTACATGCTCTGTGTTCAATAGCCTTCCAAAATTCAAAGAGCACATCATTTCATTTGCATGAGATATCAGTAGTTCCAGATGACCACAAAAATGAAATGTTTATACTTATTTGTACCATCTATGCATGGGGCTTAAATGGTCCATAAACAGTATGTTAATAAGTAGGTATCAGGTACAGATGCACTTTTACACACAGGAGTTCTTGTTCTGTATGCTATTGTTTCCCAACAGTGCATCTGTAACTCCTTTAGTACCTCTGCAGCCAGGGCTGGACTGGGAATAAAAAGCAGCCCTGGCACAAAAGCCCCACCAGCCCACATACAATATCCGCTTAAAAAATGTCCCTTGTTCTCGCAACTCGCCACTTTCTAAAATAAACTACACTATAAAGTTGCTTTCACACTGGGCATTTTTTAAGCGTTTTTGTTGTGTTTTTGGTGCATTTTTGTGTAGAAAGGCGCAGCAGTTAATGCTGTACATTTCTGCACAAAAAAATGCAAAAAAAAAAAAAACACCAAAAAAA
>JAODAL010025576.1:0-58387 GCA_025379985.1 Phyllomedusa bahiana | reverse complement strand
ACCTAAACCTAAAAATTGCAAATCTGTAATATAACTGAGTTCTAAGGATCACAGCTTAAAGTAGAGCTGTCTCTGTGAACAAATAGAATAATTTCGCTGAGCTGTTTGCACAGAGGCAGAGCGCACGTCCTACTGCTTTGAGATACTGACACACACTGATCATGAACAGGAAGGGCTGTTCTATGTAAAACTAGGTCATGTGATTTTTCCAGCCAATCGCAACCATACACATCCCAGTCATGACGTCGCACACACATCTCACCCTGCTCTATTCTGTAAGCTGATTTGCTGGCCGCCAAAATTACAGGAAGCGGCGAAAATGGCGCGATATTAATAGATGATGCACAGATTTTAACCTTAATTATCGCGTGATCTAAAAAAATCCGATCAACGTAAATACCGTGCCGATTTCAACTTTGTCGATAATAATCGCTCAACACTAGTTATGATATGATAATAAGGTCTGTTGGTAACCGTCATAGAAATGTCTATTATGTAAGAGGTGTAGTATAACAGAGTGTTATGTGTATTCAGCATTGCTGTTATTGTACATACTATGTTTCAGTGATTAGGTGGAGGTCTTGTATGATCCCTGACTGCAAATGTAATGTGTATCCCATTGTCTGTGAAATATCATGCAAACAGCCATTAACACACATAAAACCAGCTTACATAGACCCATTAACTCTGGCCAGTTGTAAAACTAAGAAACAGAACATTAAATTTGTTTATTGGGTTCAAAGTTTATCATCACAGTGTGTTATCTCACAGTCTTGTAAAGCTTCAAAGGGACACCAGACCCATCTGGGATATAACTATCTAGTCCCCCATTTTATATTAAATGGGTCAATCATGGGACACCCATACGTATATGCATTGTCCTTCCCCTTCGTATATCTCCAGCCAATCAGGGACAGACTAATTACTATATTGAACTGATGGGATGTTGGAAAACCTTAGCCGGCTGAGTTTACTATAAAACACCAAAATCTGGGTTCACAGCGTCATCCATTGAGCCGCGTTCCATTTTTCTTCTTACCCCACAGGATAAAGAAGTATAATATACCCTAATAGGTGTTAGGTATTGTCTACATTTTCTCCCTTTTATTTTATAACTATTTATGTACAGTATGTCCTTTTATTGTATTTTTGTATTCATGTATGCACTGTAAGTTTTTTCTATTAAAAATATACAAATTTAATAAGTTTAGTCCTCGTTTGCTCTAAGAACCCATAGCCTTGATCAAGTGTTTTAATCCTGTGACTGCCGGAGAGCAGAATTTGGTTATGGCGTATACCGGAGTCCTTCTCTTTGATTTCCTTTTTTTGTTATTACTGAAGGAAGGTGGTGGCAGAGGATATTTTTGGGGCACTTTATCTGTTGGGGTGTGATTTATGCTCGGAGTGAGAGGTGAGTGCAAATAAAACGGAGTAGAAATAAACCAACTCCATTACAGCGGCCCCCACGTCACATGCTGGTAAGTGTGCACATGACAGTCCCCATTAGTGTTGTGCGAATCTATCCCTGTTTATTTCAACAAAATTTGTAAAAAAAAAAATTGGATTTGGGACAATTTTTACTCTAACCCTAATTTGGGTCTGGGGTTTGTTGGCTTTTTTAGAGTTAATTTACCTCTCCATAGCACATCCTGTTCAAGTAACACCATTGCTCCAATTTCCCTTCTGCTGTGACACTACTACCGGCCAAATGTGCTGTGATACCGGAAACTATGTTGGAGCGATGGTGCCGCCCGACCCAGAAATGCTGCAGAGAGGTAAGTTCATCAATAAAAGACCTAAAAACCTTAACCCCCAACCTTAACCCCCAACCTAGGGTTCCAGTTACAGATCAAGAAGATTTTTTTTGCCGATTTACACCAAAATCTTATGTAGTACTTAGATTTGGGTTGAAAGTTGAAGTCCAATGCTAGTGCTTACCATTGGTGGATATTAGAGTAATCATTCATGGTAGCAGTGGTGGCCATCTCATTTAGCCCATTGAGGAAAAGAAGTGGTGCCGCACACCGAAAGAGAAGCACGGGTGCTCTTTGGACGGCTAAAGGCTGCAGTCCAGTATACAGAAAATCCACGGCACTCCTTTAGTGAAGATTAATGAAATTTATTGATTCACATAGTATGTTATCAGCTCTCCATATAAATGTAGTAAGCAAAATAGCAGGATAGATATGCCCACAATGCAGTCCAACGTTTCGGCCTAGCTAGACCTTCCTCAGGGACAATATCAGTGGGCGGTGGAGCACAGGAGTAAGGAGAGTGTCCTTACTTAGCCCGTTATGGTGCCCTCATGCAATTGGTGGTGCTTCCATTCATTGTACCCACTAGTGTTGTACATATCTGTTCCTGTTCGGTTTAACATTGGTGCGACAGAACTTGTTTTGGAAAATTTGGATCTGATACATCCTGAACCCAAGTTTTTTCACTCTAGCCCTAAGCTTAACCTTAAAATGGGGCTTGGCTTTGTAGGCTTTTTAAGGTTAATTTATCTCTCCATGGCACCTCCTGGTCCAACAGCACGGTTGTGTCAATGTCACCTCATACCTAATGTGCCCTAGGAGCTGAACTAATGTTGGAACGGAAGTGACATGGAAGGTGCTGCTGGACCCAGAAATGCTGTAGAGAGGTAAGTTAACCCTAAAAAGTCCTGAAAACCCTAATCCTAATCCCGATTTCGAGCTAGGGTTACATGTATGGTCAAAGATGTTTTTTTTGGCGATTTACACAAACATCTAATTAAGGCCAATTCAAAGCAAACTGCTTAGATTTGAGTCAAAAGTTGGAGCTGAACATTAGTGTCCATCATTAATGGATATCAGAGTCATCATACATGGTAGCAGTGGTGGCATCATCTCATTTAGCCCATTGATGGTGCCCTCATGCGATTGATGGTGCTTCGATTCATTGTGCCTATTAGTGTTGAGCGAAGACAGAACTAGTAAATAAAAATTTGGGTTTGAGACGTCCAGAACCCAAGTCTTTTACACTCTACTCCTAACATTAGCCCTAACCCTAAGTAGAGGTTAGATGTTATAGGCTCTTTAAGGTTAAATTACCTCTCCATGGCACTTTCTGGTCCACCTGCACTGTTGTGTCATTATCACCTGTGGCCTAATGTGCCCTAGAACCGGAACCAATGTTGGAACAGAAGTGACATTGGAGCGATGATGCTGCTGGAGCCAGAAATACTGTGGAGAGGTCAGTTAACCCTAAAGAAGCCTGAAAATCCTAATTCCATATTAGATCTAGGGTTACAGATATGGTTAAAGATCATGATTTTTTTTGCTTTAGATCAAAATGTGGGTTAGATTGTGGTCAAATTGGACTTGGATCTGAGTCTAAAGAGCATCATTGGTGGCTTTACCATCAGAGTCATCATTCATGGTGGCGGTGGTAACATCATCTCATTTAGCTCATTGATCCCATTTAACCCCTTATGCAATTGGTGGTTCTTCGATTCATCGTACCTATTAGTGCGAGTCTGTCTCTGGTAGCACTGTACTTGTGAAATATAAGTGCTGAATGATTTTGCTTTACTCCAACTATAATCATTACCCTATGTTTGGTAGGGGCTTTTAGACTTTCTTTTTAGGGTTAACTTACCTCCAGAAAAGCTGACATACAGGTTAGTTTACCATAAAAGGGTCTAAAAAGCCCAACTTACAGCTAGGGTTATGGTCAAAGATGATTTTTGGGGGGCCCAACACCAAAATCGGATTTGGACCAACCCAAATTGAAATGCTCAGATTTGGCTCTAATTTGACTTTGATCCAAATCTGAAGTGCAACGATAGGGTCCATCACTGGTGGCTTCACTATCAGAGTGATCATTCATGGTAGCCGTGGAGAAAGGGTCTCATTTGGTCCACTGAAGATGTTCCCAATCAATTGGTTGTGCCCATTAGTGCTGTGTGAATCTGTTCTTGTTTGGTTTGACACTGGTTTTGACAGTGGGTTTGAGTTTGGATCCCTAAGTTGGGGGGCAAAGGTTTTTGGCCTTTTTTGGGGTTAATTTACCACTTCATGGCACTTCCTTGTTACTCCAATGTCACTTCCACTTTGTTTTCATTTCCTGCCCAATGGTACCAGAAATTATGTTGGAGCGGAAGTTAGGGTAACCCTAAATAACCATAAACACGTCTACAAAACCCAACCACAATTTAGGACAGGGTTGCAATTAGAGACTATCTTTCTGACAATTTACAACAAAATTTGAGTCAGGGCTAACAGAAATCGAAGTGCTAAGATTTGGGTTGAATTTGACTTTAGCCAAAATCAGAAGAGCAAGACTAGTGCCAATCATTGGTAGTTTTACTATAAGATTCATCATTCATGGTAGAGGTGGTGGCAATATTGCATTTTGTCCCTTGATGACACTGTTATGCAAGTAGTGGAGCTTTGGCTCATCGTGCCCATTTCGTGAATCTATCCCTGATCGTTTTGATATTGGTTTGACCAGGTTCAAGACATTCTAAACCCATTTTTTTTTTTTTTTTTACTTTAACCCCCACTCTAATTGTATGTTTATAACTAAGTTGGGGTTTTAGAAAAAACTAAGAGTAAGCTTTTTTAGACATTTGTAGGGTTAACATAAATTTCCGTGGGCCTTTCAGATCCACCAGTGCAACTGCTCTGACGTCACTACCACACCTCTTCGGGTTCCGGGTACAGTTACAGATGATGTTTTTTGCAATTTCTGGAAAAAATTCAATTCAGACCACTCAGATCCAGGTTGAATTTGGCTTTGGCCTGAATCTGAAACACAACACTAGTGTCCATCATTGGTGACTTTAGTATCAGAGTTATCTCCTTTCAGCAGATGACTTTGCCATTCACTTCCTCCAGAAGATCAACCTCATCAGAGAAAGCTTCAGCCCGCAGTCCCACCACCTCCCTTACCCTTGCAACCTGCTCTTCCCCTTAACTTGCTTCCCACGGGTCACTCAGGGAAAAGCTCCCCTCCTTACTGTCCAAACCCAAAACCTCAAAACTGTAGTCTTGACCCATGCCATCCCACTCATCCCAGACCTCAGTGCTTCTATCATCCCAGCACTAACCATCTCTTCAACCTATCAATAAACCTCTGGCATCTACCCTTCTGCCTTTAAACATGCTACATCACTCCAATCCAAAAAAAAAACAACCCTTTGGACCCCTCTTCTCTGTCCAACAAATCGCCCCATCTCACTGCCCCCTTTTTGGGCTTCCAAACTCCTCGAGCAGCACCTCTATCTTCAGCTGTCCTCCACCTCTCCTCCAAAATCTCTTCTTGACCCCCTACAATTGGTTTTCGACCCCCACCCCTCTACCGAAACTGCCCTAACCAAGTCACTTAAAGATCTGGTAACTGCTAAAGCCTTTATGCCATACTCTGTGGCTCCCCCTCTGGGACCTGTCCACTGCTTTTGACACTGTCGACCATTCCCTCCCGCTAAAAATCCTTTCCTCCCTCGGCATCACGGACTTTGGCTCTTTCCTGGATCTCTCGTACCTCACTGATCGGACTTTCAGCGTCTCTCATTCTTGCTCCACCCCCTCCCCCCGGCCCCTCTCTGTTGGTGTCCCCAAGGGTCAGTCCCGGGTCCAAATACTCTTCTCTATCTACACCCTTGGCCTCGGTCAGCTCATAGCCTCACATGGCTTTCATTACCACCTGTTTGCTGTGATGCCCAACTTACATCTCTGGCCCAGATGTCACTTCTCTACTCTCCCGGATCCCTGACTGTCTGTCTTTCCCCTTTCCTCCTTCTTCTCATCACGTCTCCTAAAACTAAATGTGGAGAAAACAGAACTCTTCCTCTTTCCACCAGCCAACTCTACCCCTGCCCTGATCTCTCTATTACAGTCAACGGCTCTACACTTTCAACCGGTCCCACAAGTCCGCTGTCTTGGGGTAATCCTAGACTCTGCTTTATCTTTCAAACCACACATCCAAACCTCACTTCTGCCTGCCGCTCCACCTGAAAAACAAAACTCTCGCATCCGCTCATTCCTCGGCTATGACACTACAAATATTTCTGGTCCTGCCCTTGTCATCTCCCCCCTAGACTAAAGGCAACATCCTTCTCAGTGGCCTCCAGCTAGCACCTCGCTCCCCTTCAATCCATCCTTAACTCTGCTGCCCGTCTTATCCAGCTCTCTCCTCGCTACTCCTCTGCCTCTCCCCTCTGCCAATCCCTTCACTGGCTTCCCATTGCCCAGCGCATTCATTTCAAGTTACTAACCATGACTTACAAGGCTCTCCATGACCCTCTCCCCTCCATACATCTCTGCCTAATTTCCAAATATCTTCCCCCACGCCTCTCGCTCTACAGGGCCTTCTCCTCTGCTCTCCCCTTTTTCAGCTCCTCACAAAAACCGTTCCAGGATTCTCCCGTGCTTCACCACACTCTGGAATCACTGCCCCAACACATCAGACTCTCCTCCACTTTCACCAGCTTAAAAAGCAACCTGAAAAAACCCCTTTTTTCAGGCTTGCCTATAACCTTCACTAAACTTGTCATTATTTTCCCCCATAGACATGTCTGCCCTCACCTCCTGTCTCTTTCCCCTCCCTTTTAGATTGTAAGCCCCTCGGGGTAGGGTCCTCTCCCCCTCTGTCGTGCCAATTGTCACTATCCCTTATCACTGTACTCGTTTGACTTATGTAATGTATGTAACCCCTCGAATGTACAGCGCCCTGGAATCAATGGCGCTTTAAAATAAATAATAATGATAATGAAATCATTCATGGTAGCAGCAGTGGCATCATCTCATTTTGTCCTTTGATAGTGCTCTTAAGCAATGGTAGTGCTTTGACTCATGGTGCTCATTCTATGAATCTGTCCCTGTTCGGTTCGCCACTCGTTTGACCAAATTTGTAAGAAACTTCAGGTTTTGAGACATCCCAAACCCAAATTATTCTAATTATTAATGGCATATCTAGAACTAAGTTGCATAAAGGATAGAGTCTTTAGGCCTTTTCAGGTTTAACCTACCTCTCCATAGACCTTTTAGTGCCACCAGTGCCATCATTACGACGTCGCTCCCACTCCAATGTCTCTTCCAGTCTTATATTCTTGGAATTAGAAGAAACGTAAGTATCAACGTCTCACTTAGGGTTAGAGTTACAGTTAGAGATGATTATTCTAGGTTCACATCTGCGTCGGCGGTTTCATTCAGAACCTCCAGTGCAGAGGTGAAAACAGAAGCCATGGGATCTGTTTCACAATGGACACCCACAGCGCTTGACAGACCTTATTAATTAAAATGGGTCCATCAGTTTTCCATTGTGGTGTCCGTCATTGAGACGGAACAAGTAGCCCAAGTTTTCATGGCTTCCGTCTTCACCTCTGCCCTAGAGGTTCCCAATGGAACCTCTGATGCAGATGAGAACCAGGCCTTATTTAGTAATTTACACCAAAATTCCATTCAGACAACACAGATTCCGAGTCATCAAGCTTTGGATGTGGTGGTGGCATCATCTCATTTAGCTCTTTGATGGCGCCCTTATGCAATCGTGGTGGTGCTTTGATTCATTGTGCCCATTGCGAAATCTGTCTCTGCTCAGTTCGACCAAATTCATAATCAAAATTTAAGTTCAGGATAACCCAAACCCAAATTTTTTTTACTCTATCCCTGACTACAGCAATATACCTATAACTTTTTAGGATTAACTTCTCTGTGGGACTTCTGCGTCCACCAGTCCCATCACTCCAATGCTACTGCCACTCTTTCAGACCAATGTGTTCTGGGACTAGAAGTGACGTTGATATGGAACAGCAACAACATGCAGAGTTAAGTTATCCCTAAAAGGGCCTAAACATCTTAACCTTTACCCCAATTTAATATAAGGGTTACAGTTAGAGATGATTTTCTTTTGCAAATGACAACAAAATTTGAACCGCTCAAATTGGGCTTGAATTTGACCTGAAGCGGTAGCGCAACAATACTGCCCAACAGAGGTGGCTTAAAGGGGTTTTTCCAAGAAGTGAGTTCTTCACCAAACAGGCTAATACTCACCTCTTGAGGCTTGAAAAAAAGGGGCGTTGTGTTTCTGTGTTTAAAAAAACAAGTACCTCCTCTGTGATGTAATCACTCCACCTCCCATGCACGCTCCTGATATTCAGTCTTTGTAGTTGAGTAAACATTGTTTTGCTAATCCACAGGGATAACTGTATTGTGCAGAAGCTATATGCATTTTGTTTCTCTCTCTTATCTGCTCAGGAAAGAAGATAAGCTCCGAGCAGGCAGCATTCTTTCATTTGTTCACAAACTGATGCAGGGGGAGAGGGAGGCGGGCTGAGCAGAGCAAGGAGCTTCTGGTCTGCATGTTTAATCAGATAATTACATTACAACCAGTGGATTCTGAATAAAAAAGACACAGGATCTTTTCTCCCCAGTCCCTTCAAAGCTCCTTTATGTTCCCTGCCATCAGATAAGAAGTGTGCAAACAACACAAGACTGGCCAGATTGGCTCCTGTCAGCTCCTGGTCGTGTCTAATGTAAACTGTCAGGAAACTAAGGGCATGTAAGTCAGGCTGTTGCTCTCACAGGCTTCACTTTTTTTAATGACATATATTTAGAAAAGTGATTAAATACCCATTTTGGAGGATCCCACGTCAACATTAGATCGTGGCAAAACCCTTTTAATCCAGTAAACCTGTTAAAAGTTAAACTACTGATAGAATATAAGCCATTGCCTTCACATGACTCTTTTATATAACTTTTCTTTCCTACTTAAATGTCACTGGAACTTCGTGCCGTTAAATATTGCATAATTCAATGGTTAAGAGCACAATTAGCGGGCCGCTCATAATAGACCATGCTTCCTATGTACATACAATCTTTCATTCCCCGCACATTTAGAAGCTGTGACATTATCCGCCTCCCCATCTAGAGAGATAAAATCCGGAGCATTTAGACGTCTCTTCTCAGGTCTTGTCAATGTCATCAGCACAATACCAAGCAAGCACTTAGCCGATCAGCGGGGCTCATGGTAGAGGCTTCAATTCTTGTACAGCACCTAAGGAAAGGTTCGCAGTCAATTGAATGTATTTTTCAGCTTCGTTTCCACTTGCACAAATTTTTATCTTCCAAATGGCAAATATAAATGCAAGGGCAGGAAGGGACGATTGACATTGTGTGCGACACAAAGAAATCTGTATTAAGCTTCATGTCAAGAACTCTGAGGCTTTTTCAAAGACACTTGCCCATATTTTTCTCACATGATAGATTTTACAGTACAGCCTGTAAAACATGAAGTAACGGTGGAAATTTTCACACAATAAACAAAGCTGCTGGCCTCAGAGTAATGACCTACATACTATAATAACTAAGATTAAGAGAAGGAAATAACTACTATAATACTTCCTCCTATGTACAAGAATATAACTACTATAATACTGCCCTCTATGTACAATTATATAACTACTATAATACTGCCCCAATGTACAGGAATATAACTACTATAATACTGCTCTCTATGTACAAGAATATAACTACTATAATACTGCTCCTATGTACAAGAATATAACTACTATAATACTGCTCTATGTACAAGAATATAACTACTATAATACTACCCCCTATGTACAAGAATATAACTACTATAATACTGCTCCCTATGTACCGGAATATAACTACTATAATACTGCCCCTATGTACAAGAATATAACTACTATAATACTGCTCCTATGTACAAGAATATAACTACTATAATACTGCTCCTATGTACAAGAATATAACCACTATAATACTGCCTCCTATGTACAAGAATATAACTACTATAATACTGCTCCCTATGTACAGGAATATGACTACTATAATACTGCCCCTATGTACAAGAATATAACTACTATAATACTGCCCTCTATGTACAAGAATATAACTACTATAATACTGCCCCTATGTACAAGAATATAGCTACTATAATACTGTTCCCTATGTACAAGAATATAACTACTATAATACTGCTCCCTATGTACAAGAATATAACTACTATAATACTGCCACCTATGTACAAGAATATAACTACTATAATACTGCCCCTATGTACAAGAATATAACTACTATAATATTTCTTCCTATGTACAAGAATATAACTACTATAATTCTGCTCCCTATGTACAGGAATATAACTACTATAATACTGCCCCTATGTACAAGAATATAACTACTATAATACTGCCCCTATGTACAAGAATATAACTACTATAATACTGCTCCTATGTACAAGAATATAACTACTATAATACTGCTCCTATGTACAGGAATATAACTACTATAATACTGCCCCTATGTACAAGAATATAACTACTATAATACTGCCCTTATGTACAAGAATATAACTACTATAATACTGCCCCTATGTACAAGAATATAACTGCTATAATACTGCCTCCTATGTACAAGAATATAACTACTATAATACTGCTCCTATGTACAAGAATATGACTATAATACTGCCACCTATCTACAAGAATATAACTACTATAATACTGCTCCCTATGTACAAGAATATAACTACTATAATACTGTCCCCAATGTACAAGAATATAACTACTATAATACTGCCTCCTATGTACAAGAATATAACTACTATAATACTGCCCCCTATGTACAAGAATATAACTACTATAATACTGCTCCTATGTACAAGAATATAACTACTATAATTCTGCCCCCAATGTATAAGAATATAACTACTATAATACTTCTTCCTATGTACAAGAATATAACTACTATAATACTGCCCCTATGTACAAGAATATAACTACTATAATACTTCTTCCTATGTACAAGAATATAACTACTATAATTCTGCTCCCTATGTACAAGAATATAACTACTATAATACTGCCCCTATGTACAATAATATAACTACTATAATACTTCTTCCTATGTACAAGAATATAACTACTATAATACTGCTCCCTATGTACAAGAATATAACTACTATAATACTGCTCCTATGTACATGAATATAACTACTATAATACTGCCTCATATGTACAAGAATATAACTACTATAATACTGCTTCTATGTACAAGAATATAACTACTATAATACTGCTCCCTATGTACAAGAATATAACTACTATTATACTGCTCCCTATGTACAAGAATATAACTACTATAATACTGCTCCTATGTACAAGAATATAACTACTATAATACTGCCCCTATGTACAAGAATATAACTACTATAATACTGCCTCCTATGCACAAGAATATAACTACTATAATACTGCCCCTATGTACAAGAATATAACTACTATAATACTGCTCCAATGTACAAGAATATAACTACTATAATACTGCCTCCTATGTACAAGAATATAACTACTATAATACTGCCCCTATGTACAAGAATATAACTACTATAATACTGCTCCTATGTACAAGAATATAAACTACTATAATACTGCCCCTATGTACAAGAATATAACTACTATAATACTGTCTCCTATGTACAAGAATATAAGTTCTATAACTGTTTCAGGGATTGGGTATCAGCTCCCATTTGCTCTTTGCTATAATCAGCCTGACCACATAGAATACTTTTATGCTGAAAATATCAGTAATACTAAGCACTTTGTTACTTTGCTGTTTTCGTATATAATAGATCAGTACTCTAGGGCACCACCAGTTGTTGAGCAGGTACAGTACAATCTTTTTCATTCTGCAAAACTCACCTAAAGTCTTTCTTTAAAAGTGTAATTTCGGCATTATTGGTCGGATCAGATGAAGCTGTGATCCTAAAAACAAATCAATGCTCGTAAATCAGAACTTGGTTGTGCTGAGACCTCGTCTTCTTGCATCGTGTTTTTAGCCCGAACTCAGCAGGTTTTGCAT
The DNA here is from genome assembly GCA_025379985.1 of Phyllomedusa bahiana. NCBI lineage: Eukaryota > Metazoa > Chordata > Amphibia > Anura > Hylidae > Phyllomedusa > Phyllomedusa bahiana. The sequence goes on along the minus strand of JAODAL010025576.1, from coordinate 46,538 downwards.
CTGATTTCTTCTAACTACTGCACCTGGGCAGGACTAGATTAGGAAAGAAGGTACACACTGTACACTCACTATGCATTCATTGATCTTGCTTACAGTATATAGCGTCAACATAGTCTGCAGCGTTGCTCAGAGAATGTCAGCAATTAGTTTCTGTCGTCAGTGGGGTTCACAATTTAATTTCACAACGTCACGTATTACAAGACAAGGGCCATATATCATCGCTTAACACACCCCATTACACACCTACTGCATCGGCCACACAGACAACTATACTTAAAGGGTTGTCCCCTAAGCCCTCTACTTTACACCAACCTCCTTCTTAAGGAGGCTCGATTGTGAACCGTTGGTGGGGGTGAGGATGGCCTTACGGACATTAGCACCTGCCCTGAGGGCAATAGCCTATGCCGATGATGTCACGGTCTTTGTCTCCTCCGAAGGAGGAGACGGGATGGGTGATGTCAGAGGTAGGGAGCTATTCGGAAGCTTCTGGGCCCAGAATTATTTGTGATAAGTGTGAAAGTCTTTGGTTGGGAGGAGACCCCACTTTTAGTCTTCCAGACACCCTCCCTAAGCCCCAGGAAAAAGATTTTAGGCATTGATTTCAGTCCCCAAAAAATTGGGAGGACAGGCAAAATAATGTCGCCCAGAAGGTGGACCGGTGGAAGGGTTGGTTGTTGACCCTTAGAGAGAGTATTAGCCTGATCAAATCTTTCCTGCTCCCGTTATTCATCTATCTGGGCAGCTTGTGCCTTTTGCCGGAATCTCTCTTGCAGTGGGTTTATAGTCTGTTCTTCCAGATGTTATGGGGGAACAGAATGAACCTAATCAGGAGAGAGGTTACATACCACACAAGGAGACTAGGAGGGTTAGGTATGGTTAACCCCATGGTATTTCTATCTAATACCTTTTTGAAGATCAAACTGGTGTGCATGTGGACTGCAGGCCCTCCTCTGTGGGTGGTCTCCTGTCGGGAATGGTTTCAGCATTACTTCCAGGAATGGGAGTTGGGGGGACAAGTGAAGAATTTTCGCAGGTCACCCGAGTATTTATGTTGTGTAACGGATGGAAAGTGGATGCAATGGACCACCACAAGCGGTGGTACAGGCCAAGCGGAGTCTAAGTGGGTCCTGGTATTCACCAGAGCCCGCCGCAAGGCAGGATGGACTTGCTGCGGCGGGATTCCACCCGGTTGCTACCCCTGACGCGACTAGCTTACGGAGACAGCCGAGGTTCAGCGAGGTACAAAGTCGTCGGGCAAACTCGTAGTCGGAGACAGGCAGGAACGTCAGAGCAGGTGGTGAAGGTTCGTGGTCGGTAGACGAGAGCAAAAGGTTCGGTACACGGGAATCACAGACGAGGCTTCAGAACGCTTTCTCAGTAGGGATAGGGCACTAAAGATCCAGCGGTGTTATGTAGGAGGTGGAGCCATTATATAGGGTCAGTGTCCGGCAATCAACCAATTAACAGCGCGCTGGCCCTTTGAATCTGAGCGAGCCGGCGCGCGTGCGCCCTAAGGAACGGGTACGCAAGCACCGGTTGGCAGAAGGATGCAGAAGAACAGGAGTGCGGCTGGGTGAGTATATGCGCCCCGTGGAATGGGTGCGCCCGCAGGAGTGTATGCCAGGTTACGAATGCGCCCGCAGTCCGTCTTGCAGGCTGCGGCGTCGTTCATAACATGTTGCCCTGACCCTGAAGTTCATCTGTCGATGGGGTCTGGAGACGGTGGAGATAAGAACTCTCACCAGGAAACTCCTGGATGAGAGGGTATTGTCGACCTATTTCCAGAGACCATTGACACTCAAGGATTGCCCAGGTCAGGATCTGACGGCAGGGTTACGGTTTCTGAATTCAGACAGGATCCCTTTAAAGGTTTGGGATGTGGCCTGGCATTGCTTCCATGGAAAGCTATATGTAAGTGGTAATTGTAAAGTTCAGGCACCCCGATGATAGGGGTTGTCTGCGTGAGGGGTGCGGCAATGCATTAGAGAGAATGGAGCGTTTCCTGCTTCGCTGGCCTTACAATATAGAGGTTTACAAAAGGGTGGGAGCTTCCTTAGGTTGGCTTAGGTTGGCAAGCCTCTTCTATGCTGAGTGGGTCTATGGAGCATTCAAAAACCCGGGCAATAGAGATCCATGCCCTTTATTCATAGTTAGTGCAGTTGTTAGGTATCACACGTGGTGCGCACGGTGTCCAGTGTCGAAGCGTCAGAAAATCCTTCCAATGGAGGAGGTAAGTAGGCACATCTTGACGTGGTTTGGGGATTTTGAAAACTGTGAAAAACCATCTGTAAACCATCCCCATAGACCCCAATACAAAATCCAAGCTGTAGAGTACACGGCTTGGATTTTCTAAGGTCGGATTTCAAAGCTGACGGTTTTGCAAAAAACTTGGAACAAGTTTCACTAGGAAAATGGCAGATTATTATACTATTCAATTCAATGGGATGACCAAATCTGAAAACCGTAAAAAAAAGGGAAAAAAAAGGGGGGGGCCCCAAAAACTAAAACGAAAGTGTAAAATACTGTTCAAATACTGGTCAGATTCTAAGCCATGTGAGAACTGGACTGATACCTAGAAAATTTATTTTGCAAATTTTCTTGCAAATGTCCAAACTTTCTACTAAATTTCTAAGCCTACCAATATTGTAAAAACAAATAAATAAAGACACAACATGATGCCAACGTTCAGGAAGTAGTAAAACAGAAAACATGGCGACGATGGAAGCCTCCACACGGTTTCCAGCTACTATGCTAACCAATTGGGTGCCCGCCATTTTGTCATGGGGGCTCCAATCGGAGTGAGGAAAGGTGCACATCATCTAATGGGTTGAACAGTGCGGGATGGTGCCGACCCTTCCCACTGTAAAAGTGGTGTTACTGCAATTAGGAAAATAATACCCCGGGAGCTGTGTAGGGGGGTCGCATGTGATCCCCCTACAAAACCCTTTAGGCCCAGGCGTACCTAAGTAGTGGGTTAAGGAGTTAAAGCAGTTTATTTTGTCATAGGGGATTTATAGTTGTTATTTTCTTGTCATAGAGGACGTTTATAGTAGTTATTTTCTTGTAATGGGCAGTTTATGTAGTTATTTTTTGTAATGGAGCAGCATTATAGTAGTTATTTTTGTAATAGAGGGCAGTTTATAGTGTTATATTTTGTACATAGGGGGCAGTATTATAGTAGTTATATTCTTGTTCTAGGAGGCGTATATGTTGTTTATTCTTGTAAAAGAGGCCCCTATTATGTAGTTTATTTTGTAAAAGGAGAAGTATTATAGTAGTTTATTTTGTAATAGGAGCAGTTTTTTAGTGTTATATTTTTACATAGAGGGCGTATTATAGTGTTTATTCTTGTTCATGAGGGCGTATTTTGTGTTATATTTTTACATAGAGGGCAATATTTAGTAATCCAAACCAAAAAAAAGAAAACAGCCAACCCTTTTTAGTTTTCAAACATTACAGTCCCGGTATGATGCGTCTGGGTTTTCGCACGGTTGGGCGACCACCGTAATTTTTTAAAGAAAGAAGGATGAACCCGCTTTGGGACTTCTCCAAATCGACCCTGGCAGCACTTCTTTAAAAGCAAGATTTTTCTTTTTAAAAAGTGGGTAAAAAAAAGGTTTGCATGCAAGCAAAAAAATTCCATTTGGGGGCCCCAAACGAGGGCAAAAGGGAGAAGTCAATTTCCTGCGGGTTTGGTTTTGGGCCCGGGCGCTTTTTCGGGTCATGGGGAACCCGAAACGCGTTTTCCAAACCCAACCTGCAGGGACTTGGGTTGGGCTCTGTGTGTCTTCGTTTGGTGTCCTTAGGGGATGTTTTTGCTTGATGAAACCTTTTATTATCTATTTTCAAAAAAAGAAAAAATTCTTTTTTTTAAAGGGAAGCTTGCTGCCAGGGTTTGATTTGGAGAGAGTCCCAAAAAGTGGTTAAATCCTTCTTTTTGCAAAAATTTATATTTGTTTATTTTTGTACAAAAGGGGCAGTATTTTTTTTAGAAAGATTATATTTTTGTACATAGGGGGTTTTATTTTTGTTTTTATATTTTGTACTTTGGGGGGCAGTTTTAAATAGTAGTTATATTCTTAAAAATGGGGAATTTAGAAATTTTTATTTGTTTTTTAGTACTTAGGGGTATTATGGGGAAAATTTATTTTTTTAAAGTTTTTTTGTGCGGGATTTTTTGAATTTGCGGGGTTTAAAAAGGGCCCTTTAATTTCCCTCTAAAACTCTGTTGCCCCACGGGGGGCTTTTTGGGCCAAAGTTTTGGGTCCCTGGAAGCCTGGAAAGTTTTTAACCCCCGCCCCCCGGGCGGGCTTGTTCCCCTTTGTGGGGGGGACACTTTTTTACCCCATTTTGGTTCAAAAAGCTTTTTTAGGGGGTATTTAGCGGTATTTTTTTTAATTTGGAAAAAAAAGGGAAAAAATAAAAAGAGCTGTGGATGAGGAATGGCCCCCCTTTTCCCCCTTTTGGCGGGATTTTTAATTTTCGGAAATTTAAAGGGGATTAATCACCTCTGCATTAAAGAATTTTTTTTTGGGGCTTTTTGGCCAAAAAGAAAAAATAAAGGTCTTTGTTTTTCTCCCCAGGTAATTTCCCCGGGGGCCCACTGTTCTTGAAGGCGCACTTATTTTCCCTTTTTTTTCATTTTGGTTTTTTCCTTTAAAAGAAAAGGAATCTTTAAAAAGGGTTTTAAAAGCACAAAAAACCCCCCCTCGGGTGGTTTTTAAAATTTAAAAACCCATAATCCGCCCAGCAACTCTGGGGGGAAGCGGTGAAATTGTGAAGTTCCCGGCGCATAGAATGGAGGAACTAGGGGCCTTTTCACATAAAGCGGGGAAGGGGAAATTTTAATCTTCCCCCAAGGCCCCAAAATTTAAATTTAAAATTTTCCAAAAAAATGGGTTAAAAATTTTCCACCTAAAACTACAAAAAAACCCGGGTTCTTTCTGCAGAACACAGAGGATTCTTAACCCCTTCACACCCTGAGCCATAAGCTTACGAGGCGGTGGTGTTGAGGGGGCATGGAGCGGGCTTACTCGCTGAGTCTGGTCCATACGTGGCAGATGCCAACTGTAAGATTCAGCCGACAACCAGCATTATTGGGCAGGATCGGGGACAGCTGAGATTCCGCTCTTTTGACTATTTAGATGCCACTGTCAATGCAACCACATCATCTAGATGTTTAGCAAACAGGGCCACAGTCCATTACGGCCCCAGATTGCCAGGCGCCATTCAGTTGCCATAGCAACCACAACCCTCCATAGCTGCCATGTTAGTACTCCTATTACTATGTAATTACTAAATACAGTGGGGAAAATAAGTATTTGATAGACTGGCGATGTTGCAAGTTTTCCCATCTACAAAGAATGGAGAGGTCTGTAATTTTTATTGTAGGTTCACTTCAACCATGAGAGACGAAAACTGAAAAAATCCCAAAAATTACATTGTGTGATTTTTGAATAATAAATTTGCATTTTATTGCATGAAATAAGTATTTGATCACCGACCAACCAGCAAGAATTCTGGCTCTCACAGATGTTAGTTTTTCTTTAAGATGCCTCCTATTCTGAACTCATTACCTGTATTAATTGCTCCTGTTTGAAATTGTTACCTGTGGACACCTGTCCACACAATCACACTCCAACCTCTCCACCATGGCCAAGACCAAAGAGCTATCTAAGGAGACCAGGGACAAAATTGTAGACCTGCACAAGGCTGGGATGGGCTACAGGACAATACACAGGAGCTTTGTGAGAAGGCAACAAGTGGTGGTGCAATTATTAGAAAATGGAAGAAACACAAGATGACTCAATCTTCCTCAGTCTGGGGCTCCATTCAAGATCTCGCCTCGTGGGGTGAGGATGATTTTGAGCAAAGTCAGAAATCAGCCCAGAACTACATGGGAGGAGCTGGTCAGTGACCTGAACATAGCTGGAACCACAGTTCCACAGGTTACCGATAGTAACACGCTACACCGTCATGGATTAAAATCCTTCAGGGCACATATGGTTCTCCTGCTCACACCAGCACATGTCCAGGCCCATTTGAAGTTCACCAATGACCATCTGGATGATCCAAAGGAGGCATTGGAGAAGGTCATGTGGTCAGATGAGACCAAGATAGAACTTTTTGTATCAACTCCACTCGCCATGTTTGGAGGAAGAAGGAGGAGTACCACCCCAAGAACCATCCCAACCGTGAAGCATGGGGGGAGGGGAGACATAATACTTAGGGGGTGTTTTCTGCAAAGAGGACAGGACGACTACACCATATTGAAGGGAGGATTGACGGGGCCATGTATCGCCAGATTTTGGTTGAGAACCTCCTCCCCTCAGTAAGAGCATTGAAGATAGGTCATGGCTGGGTCTTCCAGCAGGACAATGACCCGAAACACACAACCAGGGCGACTAAGGAGCGGCTCCATAAGAAGCGTTTCAAGGTCCTGGAGTGACTTAGCCGGTCTCCAGACCTGAACCCAATGGAAAATCAGTAGAAGGAGCAGAAACTCAATGTACCCCAGCAACAGCCCCAAAAGCTGAAAGATCTGGAGAAGGTCTGTATGGAGAAGTCGTCCAAAATCCCCGCTGCATTGTGTCCAAACTGGGGCAAGAATTACAGGAAAGTCTGACCTCTGTGATTGCAAACAAAGGTTTCTGTACTAAATATTAAGTTCTGTTTTTCTATTCTATCAAATACTTGCTTCATGCAATAAAATGCAAATTAATTATTTAAAAATCATGCAATGCAATTTTCTGGATTTTTTTTTAGATTCTGTCTCTCACAGTTGAAGTGAACCCATGATAAAAATTAGACCTCTCCATTCTTTGTAGGTGGGAAAACTTGCAAATCATCCCTTTATCAAATACTTGTTTTCCCCACTGTAATAGTAAAAGAATAGAATCACTATATACATAGGTATACCACTACAGCTGTTTATAGTACAAGCGAACGTGTGTTCAAGTCACCTAGGGCGAATAAATGTTTATGTAAAAAAAAAAAAAAAAATCACAGAAATTTGGTCAATTCTGACTTTGAGCAGAATCCATATAAAAAATTATCAGATGTTGGAGAAATTTGCCTCCCAAAAAATCAGCCCTAACTCTCTGGCACATCTAGGAACATTGGAGCAATCTCTGGGGCACATGTGGGCAACATATGGAATGCATCTGTGCATCTTCTGGTGAATATCTGGGCAACTTCTGAGTAACATCTGGGACATCTTTTGGATTATATCTGGGTAACGTGTAGTATATCTGGACCAAATTTGTGCAACATCAAGGGAACATCTGAGCAAATTCTGGGGCACATCTGTTCAATATATAGGGCACATCTGGGAAACACCTGAGCAATCTCTAAGGAACATCTGGGGCATATCTGGACAACATCTAGGTTACATCTGAGCAATCTTTGGTGCACGTCTGGGCAATATCTATGCAATATCTGGGACACATCTGTGCAACTTATGGGGAACATCTGTTTAACATCTGGGGAACATTTTAGCAATATCGTGGCAACATAAAGGGCACATTTGCACTACATCTGGGATACAGCTAGGCAACATCTAGGGAACATCTGAGAAACCTATGGGGTACATCCGGGCAACTCATGGGGCACATCTGGGTAACATCAGAGAAATCTCTGGGGAAACACTGCACAATATCTTTGCAGTGTCAGACTAGAGTGCCTGGGACCCACCAGTATAGTTAATTCTTGGGACCCATGATTACATTTGATTCCTGGGGCCACCAGAGCAGTTGATTCTTGGAGTCCACAATTGCCGTTGTTCCTTTGTGCCCACCAGAGCAGTTGATTCTGGGGTCCCACCAGTGGAGTTGATCTTTGGGACCCACTATTGGAGTTGATTCTTTGGGTCCACTAGTGCAGTTGATCCTGGGGGCCCACCAGTGGAGTTGTTCTTTGGGGCTCATCAGTAGAGTTGATCTTTGAGGTTCAACTCTGGAGTTGATTTTCGGGCCCGCCAATGGAGTTGATGCTTGGGGCCCACCAATGCATTTGATTCTTGGGATCCACCAGTGCATTTTTTTCTTTGGACCCACCAGTGTAGTTGATTTTCGGGGCTCACCGGTGGAGTTGATGCTTAAGGCCCACCAGTAGAATTGATTCTTGGGGCCCACTAGTGGAGTTAACCCTTGGGACCCATCAGTGGAGTTTATTCTTGGGACCCACCAGTGGAGTTTATTCTTGGGAACCACTAGTGGAGTTGATTCTTGGGGGCCACTAGTGGAGTTAACTCTTGGGACCCACCAGTGGAGTTAACCCTTGGAACCCATTAGTGGAGTTAAGCCTTGGGGCCACCAATGAAGGTGATTCTTGGGGCCCACCAGTGGAGTTAACCCTTGGAACCCATTAGTGGAGTTAACCCTTGGGGCCACCAATGGAGGTGATTCTTGGGGCCCAACAGGGGAGTTGATTTTTGGGCCTTCCAGTGGATTTAATCCTTTGGGCCCACCAGTGCAGTTGATTCTAGGGGTCCACCAGTGGAGTTGAATTTCAGGGACCACCCTACAGGCACTATCCATTACTACACATGCTGCACATGGCTTTTTCCCCCAGACAAGCTACCCCGGACCTACCTTGCCCAGGGGCTCAACTGTGGATTTTCCCTTTTTTCCCGGGGCTGGGGTTTTCCAGCCCAAGTTTGCAGGGACCACATCTTGCCAACCTTACATCCAACCCTAAGTCTAGGGTTAGAGTTAGGCTTAGTCCAAAATTTCAAACCCGGCCCCAAAAATTTATTTTTTCCCCCGTGGCTTTAAGGGGTTTTTGGGTTACGGGAAAACATCCTAAATTTTAAGTAAACGTCTCTTGAACTGAACTAAAGGGGAATATGAGCCCCCCCTAGGTAAAAGGGGATTTTTAAAAACAGAAAACCCTATTTTTACAGAAACGCGATTCGGGGATGAAAAGTGAATACCCCTTTAGTTGGTATTAAATTGGGGAAAATTTTCCTACCATTGAAAAGTTTTTTCCCCCTCCCCGGTCCCCTATCACTGTCCCCACTCTTCTAGGAAAAAGATTTTTTATTTGGTTAGGGTTAAAAAAAATTTGGGTCCATTTTTGGCGACATTTCCCTTTTGGGGGGTTTACCAATTTCCCCCCGATAAAAAACCTTCCCGGTTTTTGGGAAACCCAATAAAAAAATTTTTTTATTCATTTTTTTTAAGGGTTTTAGTTTTGGATTTTTAAAGGGGTTTTGGGTTTCTTTTAAAAGCTTTTCGGGCCAAACTTCGCTGCTTCTGGGCCAAGGAAAGGTTTTTTGAATTTAGGGGCGGCTTTTTGGCCTGCCTCTCTTTCCCCCCACCCCCCCTCCCCCTCAGGCAAAACCAGACAGGTTCCCCTTTTCTATACGCGTGGGGGGTGAGGGGGGGTTTGTTTGCCAAGGTTTTTAACCCCTGGTGTGTGCCTGCCTAGGTCTGTTTGCGGCTCTTGCTGCCCCTCTACCCCAGAGACAGGAGAGGGCGTTTCTATGAGTGTGGAGAGGCCCTTGGAAGCGGGGGTATGCTAATAGAAAGACCCGGGGGGGGGGGGAAGCAAGTTTTCCAAATACCCCCTGCTTTCATAAAAAATTCCATCTAAGAAACAACAAATAAAAACCCCCTGTCAAAAACGGGAAAAAAGGGCGCTGTAAAAGTGAGTTACTATAATTAGGTTTGTCACTAAAAAAGAAGCATAAAGCTTTCCATCCCCCCCTGATCTGTTCTTTTAGTATAGTCAACTCCAAACACTCTGATTAATAACACACTTCCTCTGTCACATCTACTGCCCAAAATCACTTCACCCTCTGCTCTCCCAATCTGTGTAGAGGCGGGAGGAAGACGGCACATACAGGGTTAATCCAGGCGCACGACACAGAACCAAGCCCTCCCCCCCCCTTCCACTACAAAGCATACTTGCGGTGGGGTTCTGTGCTCTGCCCTGGACCTGTTTTCAAAGGTGATGGCCCCAGCAATGCAGCCAGGGGAAATAAAGATCAACAGGTCCATGTAAGGGATTTCGGGAGCTGAGCACTATACAACGGGGATATTTAAATCCCTTTTAAAAACAAAACTTTTACAAAGATTATCAAATTTTTGTACAGTCCAAAACCCCCTATAATTTACCCCTACAACCTAGATGATACAGCATACGTTATTCCCAGGGGAGTAATCGCCCCGATAAAGAGGCCCCGTTTTTTGTGACAGATAATATCACTATATACGTGTAAAACCCTTTAAAAACCCCAGCTACCCCCGAGCTTTTCCCCCGTACTTTTTTTAGGGTTCATCGGGGGATTCAAAAAACTCCGCTGTGGAAAAAGAAAAAAGAAAATATACAACGCTTATACAACCTGTTTAAATACATATACTTCCTATACAGTTAATGGGGAGACTGAACTTAGCTTAGAAGCTGTCAGGTATAAGTATGATACTCCCCGAGCTCCTTTGTATCGCACCCAGGGTAAGAGGGGTACAGAGCAAATCTTCCCCTGCTTCCCTAAATGCCCTAATGGCCCCCCAAAGTTTTAAAGGGCAAGCCCCCAATGTTTCCAAAATTTTTATTTCTACTTTCTACCCTATTGCCGGGGCCTTTGAAGGTTGATTTACCCGGGGTTCCCGGGTATTAGACGCGCATGTCGGAAGAAAAAGCATTCCCCTTCCGGGTTTAAAGTGCCGGGGAAAGTACTGCCATGCTGAGAAACACCCAGACCATCGGCGCCCCGGCTTCTCAAAACTTCACGCCATGTCTGAAAACAAAAAACGTGTCACTTCCGGGTAGTGCTGCCCGGGATCGTCACCGTACAATTAGAAGGCACGGGTGGGACCTCTGCGCCGAGCTAAAAAATACGTGCCTAACTAAAGACTCGCTACAGGGCGGCGCAGTAACTCGTCCCCCCCCCATATACCACATTTATTAATAGCTATTTTGTGACGGGACGTCTCGCCTTAGTTTTTCAAAATTTCCCAAAGCAATTACGTACAACCGACTACAAGGTTAATGGGGAGCTTAAATACGGGGCCAAAATTTTTCGGGGTACAAGATTCACTGTCCTCAGTGATTTGAATTATCAGACTGTAGGTTAATGAATTGATGAAAAAAATCAAAATATGATGCAATAAAAATTTCGTTGGTCAGTTCGAAAGTTAATAGTGGCCCTGGGAAGTGCAAACAAGACAAGAGAGTGAACGGGCCCCAAAAGCAAGTCTATTAAATTTTAAAACAACCAAATTGAAAAAGCCCATTTGGGGGCCCCTTTTGGAGAACAGAATCCATACGATAAATCCATTGGCCCCTTTACACAGAATTCGCTATCCCTTCCCCCCCTGGGGGATGGCTCAGCCCTCAAGATGGAAACGCAGAGTTTCCCCATTCACCTTGTGATTTTCCCCACACATGTGGGGCTACTGGCGTGTCTCTCCCTTTTCGTATATCCCCCAGATTTCTCCCACCCTTTTTTTGAATATTCTCCTTGTTTTTCCAATAAGTTAAGTGGGCAAGGGCAATACACATATAGACTACTCCTTCGTCTACAGTTGGCAAAATCACAAAAAAAAATTGTTTTCCATTAAGGCACTTGAAAAATTTATTTGTTATTATGGGGACTACACATCTCGCCCACATTTAAACATACCCCAAACGGGCCCCCTTTTTCCACCACCCTTTAGGGGGTGTTAGTTTTGACTATGGATCAGTTATCCTTGAGGGTCTACCCCCCTTTTCGGGGGGCGATTAACCCACTGACGGATAGTACACAGTATGCTGTACTCTAGGGATGAGTGGGGAATTTATAGGGGTTTAGGACTGTACAATTTTTGATAATCAGTAAAAGTTATGTTTTAACGGGATTTTAATTTTCAGGATAAAATGGTTTAAAACCTCTGTGATAAGAAATTTTCAGAATTTCTACAAAAAGGGGAACTCAAAACTTTGGCATTTGTACTGAAAAATATTGCAAAGCTGCTTGTTTTTTAAAGATCTTTTAATTAAAACCCAATCATTGTAGCCAGACAACCCCTTTAATGAGATTAAAGTTGTGTTTCGTCTCTTTGATGGTTTAGCAGTAGAATATACCATCAAGGTATAAGTGCAGAAGGGTCCACACCTGTCTCGTGAACGGCCCCCCAAAAGTCTTTGTCCCAATGGAGAGCGCCTCACTCTTGACCATGACTCTCCATTCTGTTCTATAGGAGTTCTGAGTAGAACCAAACATTCCGCTTCTCTGTACTGGGAACTCAGAAAGAACAGAATAGAGAACACAATATTCCCCTGTACTGAGAATTCCCATAGAACAGAATTGAGAGAACACAGCACTCCCCTGTACTGAAAATGCCCATAGAACAGAATGGAGAACACAGCGCTCCCCTGTACTGGAAATCCCATATGAACAGAATGGATAGGAACCACAGTGCTCCTCCTTGTACTGGGGACTCCCATAGAACAAAATGGAGAACACAGCGCTCCCCTGTACTGGGAACACCCATATGAACAGAATGGAGAGAACATAGCGCCCCTGTACTGGGACTCCCATAGAACAGATGGAGAACACAGCGCTCCCCTGTACTGGGAACTCCCATAGAGCAGAATGGAGAGAACACAGCGCTCCCATGTACTAGTAACTCTCAAAAAAACAAAATGGAGAGTCAAGCAGAAGCCTGACCGACTCTCATTCTGAACAGTGTGGGCCCCGCACCTATCCCACTTTAATGGTGTATTCTATCCATGTCATCAAAGTGTGAGCTGGCAACTGCCATTTAATTTCTTGTCCTCACCCAAATGAACCATAAGCCATTTTTGCATGGATCTTGCTTTGTTCTCGGGGATGTTTGATGAAGCAACTAAATGGCATGAAGGCTGTGAACACCTCTGGATCAATTTTTCTTGTATACATTGTAAGCTAAAACATTTTTGTCACTTTTTTCATTCAAAATTTTGCACCATTCACCTTGTGCAGCTTGCAGGTATTAGACCATATCGCAAGCTGCTCAGTGCCCCTTCCAGTTTCCAGCTTTATCCAGATGAGCTATCGATCTCTGTATCTTCTCTGTCTGTCATCATAAGCCAGTTTATAATTAATATCAAAGTTATTGGTAGTAGCTTAAATCAAATATTCAGCTCAGGAGAAGACTGAAGAGGCAGAGGAGCAAATGATGGATTGGACACTAGGCAGCATTGCATTGAGCAGCTTGCTAAGTGTTGTAATACATGCAAGCTGCAGAACTCAGACAGTGCAACACTCTGAAAAAATACCAATTATAAAAACACTTTTCAGCCTAAAATACATAGAATTTAATTTAAAAAAATTGATCCAGGAGTGTCCACGGGTGCTCAGCTGTACTCACAACTAACAATGTTTTTAAAGTAAGAGTTCCAACCATATCTCTGTTCAAAAAGGAGAGATTTCAGGGCTCGTTCTAGAGATCGATGTGGGTCCCAGAGGTGGGAGCTGACCCTATGGCCTCGTTCACACGGCTTATTCAAGCCTGTATTGCGGGACGGATACCGCCCGCAATACGGCTTGAATAAGGGGCCGGGGGCGGAGCGGGGGCGCGACGGCGGAACTGCTCGCCGGCCCCATAGACAATGCATTATTTACATTTAATAATGTGCATGTCACTCCCCCCCCCCCCCCCACCCCCACCCCCCCCCCACCCCCCGCGGTGGATTCGCCGAGCGGGAAGGAGCGACGGAATCCACAGTTTCTTCTCTATGCAGCATTGATTACCCGTAATGACAGGGACGATAGGAGCCGTACTGTGCAGCGCAAATACGGCGCGCAGTACGGCTCCAATCCGCGCCCAAATAAGCCGTGTGAACGAGGCCAATCACACATAGTGGCATATCCTATCAATGGTCAAATAGTTGGAAGCTCTAGAATAGTGGTGTCCCACCTGCGGCCAGTGGACAACATGTAGATTGTGCATGGATAACACATGACCCTCCACCCAGAATGAAGCCTTGTGTCATAATTCCCTGTTGGGGCATATTCCCTATTGTGTTGCACAAAAGGACAGGTTCTCTTATGAGCGGCCACTCATAACAAATTCCTGCTGGAGGGGGACAGATGAGTGGAGAGAAAAAATATACTTACATTGCCTTACCATAGCTGCTATTGTATGGACAATTTGGAGTGATGAAATTATTAAAAACTCTTGAAGGATTTACCAAAGGCACTGATCATTTCACTCTGTACATAGGAGGCAGTATTATAGTAAGTTAATATTCTTGTACAATAGGGGGGCAGTATTATAGTATTATATTCTTGTATATAGAGCAGTATTATAGTAGTTATATACCAGTAACAATAGGGGCAGTATTAATAGTAGTTATATTCTTGTACATAGGAAGGCCAGTATTATAGTAGTTCTACTTTCCTGTCATAGGGGGCAGTATTATAGTAGTTATATTCATTTACATAGGAGCAGTATTATAGTAGTTATATTCTTGTACATAGGAGCAGTAATTATAGTAGTTTAATCTTGTACATAGGAGCAGTATAATAATTAGTTATCTTCTTTGTTACATAGGAGCAGTATTAAGAAGTTAATATACTTTTCCATAGGGGGCAGTATTATAGTAGTTATAATTCTTGCACCGTTCTAGGAGGCCTTATTATAGTAGTTTAAATTCTTGTACATAGGAAGCATATTAATAGAGGATATATTCTTGTACATAGGAGCAGTATTAAAGTGGATATATTCTTGTATCATACGCCCCAGTATTATATTAGTATATTCTTGTACTTAGGAGCAGATATTATAGTAACAATATTCTTGTACCTATGAAGCAGTATTATAGTGGAAAAAATTCTTGAACATAGGAGGCAGTATAATAGTAGTTATATTCTTGTACATAGGAAGCAGTATTAAAGTGGATATATTCTTGTACATAGGAGCATATTATAGTGGATATATTCTTGATAACATAGGAGCAGTAATTATACGTAGTTTATATTCTTGCACATTGGAGCAGTATTATTGTAGTTAATATTCTGGTACGTAGGACAGTAATTCATAGTAGATTATATTCTTGTACATAGGAGGCAGAATTATAGTAGTAATATTCTTGTACAAGGAGTATTATTATAGTAGTTATATTTTTGTACATGGGGGACAGTTATTATAAAGTTATATTCTTGGTACATAGGAGCAGTATTATAGTAGTTTATTCTTGTACATATGGAGCAGTATTATAAGTAGTTATACCCTGTACAAAAGAGGACAGTAATTATAGAGTTATATTCTTGTACATAGGGGCAGTATTAATAGTAGTTATATTATATCTGTACCATATGGAGCAGTATTATAAGTAGTCTATTTTTATATACCTGTCATAGGGGGCAGTATTATAGTAGTCAGATTCTTGTACATAGGAGCAGGTATTATAGTAGTTATAATATTATTGTACATAGGAGCAGTAATACAGTATTATATATCTTGAACATAGAAGGCAGTATTATAGTAGTTATATTCTTGCACAAGGAGCGAGTATTATAGTAGTTATATTCTTGTACGTGAGGAAGTAGGTATTATAGTAAGATTTAATATCTTGAATTTTTTAAAAAATAGCAGGAGCAGTATAGGTAGTTTTATTCTTGTATATATTGGACAGTATTATAGTAATTACGGTTTTTACACATGAGGAGTAATATTATAGTACTTATGTACTATACACAGGGGGCAGTTTTAAAGTTTTAGGTAACATACGCCTGTTGCTTTAAAAGTACTATTAAGGGTATGTTCATATGGCATCTTTTAGACTGTATTTCGGGGCGTAATTGCGCTGTAATATACCCCGAAATATGGCCTGTAACTGCAGTAATTCATAGCTCTCATAGAGAGCTATAAATTACTTCAGTCCTTCCAGACATATATTGATTGCTGGGAGAAAGAAGTGACATGTCACTTCTTCCCGGTGTTTAGGAGCTGGGGATAATTGAAGTGAATGGAGCACCTCCCCCACCCTCCTCTTTAGAAGCCAGCGCATACTTCTAAAACACCCGGCATATTGCAGCACACACTGTACACGTCGCAATACACTGTGTGAACATACCCTAAAGCACTCCACCTGGCACCCATCCAATTTTGCTTTCCCCGGCACATAAGGATTTTACCATGTTTGCAGGGTGTATTGCAGCGCAATTATGTCTCCGATGTACGTCCTGCAAATACTCTGTGTGAGCATACCCCTATAGTCATAGCAGGATCGTAACAGGAGTAAACTGTTATGAAACTATTTATAATGATCCATCCTGAGATATGATGAGGTTTGGGTTTGACCATCTAACTTGCCCTCATTTTAATCTATCTTGCTCTGTTGCTCTGTCACTTATTGTTGGTGCAGCTGGATTTGCCGAACATGAACTTGAGAGTACATAGGTAACTATTTATCATTTGCACCAACCTCCTATAACAGTAACCTTATTTGGACGTTTTGCAAAATCCATCCATCCCCCACTGGATTGTTTTCACTACCACAAAAAATCAAATATCTTATTACAGAGAGACAGGTGTCAATAGTGAGAGAAGGTCCATATTCGGGCCAGTTCTCCTCAAAGATCTTGCACTGGTTGCTTTTTTTGGCTTAGGATCTGGATGAAATATGGCAGCACGCAGGTAAAATGATCAGCTGTCATCACGTTTCATGGATCGTGACGCCCGTCTCTTGTGCGGTAATTCAACCTGAATATGATCAAGTGATGAAAAGTGACAGAAAGAGAGAAAAAATGACCTTGTGGAGTTGAGTTCCTAGTGAAAGATAGAGGACTGGATACAACATAATTGGCTGAGCTCCTTCACATCAGAAAACTGTTTGCTAGTTATAAAACTAGTTATATAATCTATGCTCCACCCTGAGATATGAGGGAGTTTAACTCTCCATTATGACGGACGACCATTCACTTCTATATGTCCCATATGTTTTTGCTTCTTCTTGCTTTACCAATTCAGATTTACATATAGAAAGTTGGGTTTATTTAATCTAACCGAAAGCAATACATGGTTCTGCACATCCAAAAAAAAACATTTTTTGAAAAAAATGAACATAGGTGCAACACTGGTGCGGCTGTAGTATACATACATATTCCAATAGCAGTGCACACTATAAACTAGAGCACTAATCAAAGGGACAGAGGAATTTGAAAAAAGCTATTTCTGCAAATCTAGGTGATATATGAAAACATTTTGAGATTCTCAGTTCACACTTTTGATCAAAACTGATTAAGCCCACCTCGAACTTCAACGGGATCTGCAAGGCAGGTGGTCCTACACTATTGACTTCCTACACTATTGATAACCTCATCGTTTGGGTCCTATTCAGACCTACCATAATCCAGGGAATAATGAATCAGCTTACACAGTTACACTGCACTGATTAAAAAGCATGTCAAGGTGGGTGAGTGCAAAAAAACAAAATGGAGATCTCCTTTGAAGTTCGGGGTGGCTTAAACAGTTTGAAAAAAAAGTGCGAAAAGAATCTCAAAAAACTTTTCAAACCGGGGGTGGCAGAAATGCTTTTTTCAAAATTCCTATGCCCCCTTTTGATTGCTCTATTTATGGGGGCCCATGTTATTTTGGAATATGTATGTACAACAGCCGCACCATTTGGCACCTATGTTCTTTTTTTTTAAAAATGTTTTTTTTGGGATTGCAAAACCATATATTGCTTCTAGTTTGAGTTTGGGGAGTGTCTGCTCCATTTTGGTTTTTTTTTTTTTGCACTCCACCCCACCTTGAATGGCTTTTTAATCATGCAGTGTAACTTTTTTAACTGGTTCCTTCATTCCCTGGGAATGGAGGTTAAAGGGACCCAAAAGAGAGTATCATTTTGTAGGAAACAAAGTGTAACCATGGCTTTAAGAGTTTTTTTATCAAAAAGGTGAACCGAAATCTCAAAAAAAATTTTCAAATACCTAGATAGCAGAAATGCTTTTCCCAAAAACCTACCCCTTTGATATTGCTTCATTTATAGTGTGCCATGGTTTTTGGAAAATTATTTAAAAAAACCGGACTTATGTTTTTCCTAAAATTGTAATTTTTAGTCTTCGTAAAGTTCAACTATGGACCCTCAAAAACCCGCTGTCTGGGGCAAAATAATAAAGCGCCACAGGTGCATCTGCTATAGAGGAAAAGCACCTCTGGTAACTACAGGGCTACACTAATATTTGTAGGAGTCTGAAATACTTACGGTGACCATAGGATGAACTGATGTCTATGAGAGGCAGAAACACCTCTGGAAACTACTGTACAGGCTACACTGCTGTCTATGAGAGGGTTGAGTTCCTAGTGAAAGATAGAGAACTGGATACAATATAATTGGCCGAGCTCCTCCACAGGCTGCACCAGGGCCGCCATCAGAAATTTCGAGGCCCCATACAGCTAAAGCATTGCCCCCCCCCTCTACTAACTCCGCTCCTATCAACCCCACCCCCTACCAGCCCACCAAAAAAATAATACCACTGTACTGTTACTAAATATAAGCCATTACACCAAGAGAAATAATACCTCCACACAGTGACCATATAGTGGTAGATACAAGTGCACACAGTGCAGTTACATTTAGTGACTCACAGGCAACATGCTGTTGATGAGTTGTTCACGTTTCCTTTTCTTCTCCATCCAGTCCAGACCACCATGACGACTTCTCCCGGCCACTATTCGTCTCTGCAGAATTTACAATACAAACACCTGAGATTTCTCACTCTTCTATCACTCTATCTATCATCCCACCTATGTATTCCCCATGTACAAACTCCCCATCTATAGTGCCCCAAAAGATAATAATTACCCCCCCTAGTGCCCTGGTAGTTAGGTACATAACCCCCACCACCATAAGTAGTTAGTTATATAGGCTCCTTCCCGAAGATAGATAGGTAGCTAGTGGGCTCCCTGTAGATAGATAGGTAGCCAAATAGGTAGGTAGCGGGCCTACTGTTGGTAGATAGCCAGGTAGGTAGGTAGTGGGGGACCGTGAGTGGTGCCCCACTCACCCGCCATGAGTACCCCGCTCAAGTTCCCCCTAGCCATGTGGAGAGTCTTCTCAAGCCCCCCCTCCCCCCCCTCTGGCGATGGAAAGCTATGGAGCCCAACTGAGAAACGGAGCGCGGGTCCGGGTTTAGCAGTGCAGGCCCCAAATTTTAAGTGGAATGCAGGGCCCCTGAGATGAATGGGGTCCCCCGCTTGAGGCCCCCCACCAGCTGTGTGGGACCCCTGTCAAAGCCCCCCTCTCTCCAATCATGTGGGGCCTTGCTTAATGCCTCCCAGCTGTGTGGGGCCCCGCTCAAGGGACCCAACATGGCTGGAGTGGGGGGGGCTTTGAGAGGGGGCCCACATGGCTGGGGGGGGGAATTGAGCAAGGCCCCCACATGATTGGAGAAAGGGGGGCTTTGACATAGGCTCCACAGTGTCTGAGAGAGGGGGGCTTTGCCAGGGGCCCCACAGTGTTTGTGAGAGTGGGGGCTTTGCCAGGGGTCCCACAGTATTTGAGAGAGGGGGGGCTTTGCCAGGCGCCCCACAGTGTTTGAGAGGGGGGGCTTTGCCAGGGGCCCCACAGTGTTTGAGAGGGGGGGCTTTGCCAGGAGCCCCACAGTGTTTGAGAGGGGGGGGCTTTGCCAGGAGCCCCACAGGGTTTGAGCGGGGGGGGCTTTGCCAGTAGCCCCACAGTGTTTGAGAGGGGGGGCTTTGCCAGGAGCCCCACAATGTTTGAGAGGGGAGTTTTGCCAGGGGCCGCACAGTTTTTGAGAGAGTGGGGGTTTTGCCAGGGGGCCCACAGTGTTTGAGAGGGTGGGCTTTGCTAGGGGCCCCACAATGTTTGAGAGGGGGGGCTTTGCTAGTGGCCCCACAGTGTTGGAGAGAGGTGGGCTTTGAATGGGGCCCCCACACATATCAGGGGCCCATGCTCCGCCTCCATGTCACAGCAGCGCGCCGCTCAGTAAGTGTACATATGGGCAGTTTCAGTGTAATTTACTCACTCTCCTGTGCGCTGTGAATGGAGCAGCCAGGCCCCTCCTCCCTCTGTTCGTGGGCAGGATGACGAATTAAATCAGTGAGGCTCCGCCCTGTGGGTGTGGTCTCATGGGTGCGGTGCAGACAGAGGGAGGAGGGGGGACCCTGCGCGCGCAGGAGAGTGAGTTACAGTGAAACTGCCTAGGCTATGTACACCTACTGAGCGGCGCGCTGCTGTGACACGGAGGCGAAGCATGGGCCCCTGAGATGTGTGGGGGCCCCCCCTCCATATCTGAAGTACAAATAGCTGACATGGTAGAGAGAACAGCTGTTCTCTCTACCATTGCTGTGAAGGGGGCGGTACCTGCCGGTGGCCATGGCCCCCCCTTGCTCTTCACAAAGCGGCCGGTCGCCGTACGGGAGTACTGGTTGTACCCCCCTAATGGTGGCCCTGGGCTGCACTGTTGTGTATGGGACACAGAAATACTAATGGGGACCACAGGCTGCTCTGCTGTCTATGGAAGGTGTAAACACTAATTGGGACCACAGGCTGCACTGCTGTCTATGAGAAGCAGAAGCACCTATGGTAACTACAGGCTGCACTAACGTTTGTGTGAGGCAGAAATACTAAGGGCATGTCTCCATGGCATGGGTTTGCGGCCGTTTTTCAGACGGCTTGCGGTTTTTCAGACGGGCTCCTATGGAAAACCCGTGCAGCAGTCCCCAATACACGAGTTTTCCACCCGCTGGTTTTTCCGCCCGCGGGCCGCCCAAAAGACTTTCTGCATGCACATTCTTCCGTCCGGTTTTCGGACAGAATATGTGCATGTGAATGTGAAGGGCTATACAATACATGGAAACCTCTAAAGAAGCATTTATGCTATATACAATATATGAAAAAAACTTTGAGATTCTTAGTTCACATGTTTTGATCAAAAAATGTTTAAGCCACCCCCGGCTTACAACGTGATCTCAAGGCGGGTGGTCCTATTCTATTCTTACCTCTCACTAGAGTCAAATTCAGACTTCTCATTGGGTCAACAGACCTCCATAATACAGAGAGAAAAGTAAAAAAAGCACCAACCTTGCACGCATACTGCACTGATATAACAACCTGTGGAGGTGGGCGCGGTGCAAGAGACCAAATGGAGGCATCCCTTCCTCCCGTATAGATTAAAAAGAATATATGCCAAATACAACGTATAGTTCTGCACAAAAAAACATTTCTGAAAAACACAATGTGAACCTGGGTGCCACTGCTGGCATGATAAAAATATCATAAAATTATATATATATATATATATTTATATATATATATATATATATATATATATATATAAAATATATATATATATATATGAAATATATATTATATATACAGGCAGTCCCCTACTTACATTGTTCCGACTTACATACGTCCCCTAGTTACAAACGGAGACTTATTGGGCGTGGCTGACATTCATCACTGAGTCACGACCCATGATAACCAAGTGCCAGCATGCCACAGCTGCACATGAGATACAGAACATTAGGTGAAATCTTCTAAAAAAGGCCACAGACAGCAAAACAAATGTAAAAACTGTTCCCTGCAATATCCAAAACTAAAAAAAAAGGAATTGCATTTAATAAATCTACCTGTTCCGACTTACATACAATTTCAACTTTTTTTATTTTCCTCTCGGGATTATGGAGGTCAGTTGACCCAAATGAGAAGTCTGAATTTGACTCTAGTGAGAGGTAGAAATAGAGTAGGACCACCCGCCTTGAGATTCCGTTGGTAGCCGGGTGTGGCTTAAGCATTTTTTGATCAAAACATGTGAACTAAGAATTTCAACGTTTTTTTCATATAATGTGAATGTGAAGGGGGACGGCTTTTCTCTGCTCATCATGGAGAAAAGCTCCCCCCCCCCTCTCAGCCGCATGTACAGCACACAAGCCGGACAAATACCGGTCAGATAAACTGTCCGCTATTTGTCCATTGTCATGTAAACGGGCCCTAATAGTAACCAAAGACTGCACTGCTGCCTATGGGAGACAGAAACACCTTAACCACAGGCTACACTTATGTCTATAAGAGGTAGAAACACTGACAGTCACCCCAGGCTGCTCTGTTGTCTATGGGAGGCAGAAAGACTTATAGTGACTACAGGCTGCACTGCTGTCTATGAGAGGCAGAAGAACCTCTGGTAATTACAGGCTGGACTGCAGTCTATGGGAGACAGAAAACCCTTAAACACAGACTGCACTGATGTCTATGGGAGGTAGAAACACTAACAGTGACCAAATGCTGCACTGATGGCTATGGGTGAAAGAAACAATACCAAGACATATACAAAATTTTACATATAAAAAATTAGATTTATTTAATCTAACTGGTCTTATGGTTTGCCTAAATGTAGTAGATGTTTTAGTCTTCTGTAAAGTTCTAACTATGGACCATCAAGACCTGCTGTGCGGGAGGCAGAAACGTTTAGGGTGATGACAGGCTGCAATAATGTTTGTAGATGATAGAAACATTAAGAGTGACCACAGACTGCACTGATGTCTATGGGTGGCAGAAACACGTATAATGACCACAGACTGCACTGATGTCTATGGGTGGCAGAAACACTTATAATGACCACAGACTGCACTGATGTCTATGGGTGGCAGAAACACTAATACTGACCACAGACTGCACTGATGACTATGGGTGGCAGAAACACTAATACTGACCACAGACTGCACTGATGTCTATGGGAGGCAGAAACACTAATACTGACCACAGACTGCACTGATGTCTATGGGAGGCAGAAACACTAATACTGACCACAGACTGCACTGATGTCTGTGGGAGACAGAAACACTAAGACTGACCACAGACTGCACTGATGTCTATGGGAGAAAGAAACAATAACATTGACACAACAGAGGTAACATATAAACATTATATTTATTTGATGACGGACTTATGAAACACAAATACTGCCCACAGAGCACTGATGCTTGGGGGAGACAGAAACACTAAGACTGACCACAGACTGCACCGATGTCTATGGGAGAAAGAAACAATAACATTGACAAATACAAAGGGTTAAATATAAAACATTATATTTATTTGATTGATCGGGACTTATGGATTGTTTGAATGTAGTACATATTTTGGGCTTCTGTAAAGGTCTAACTATGGACTATGGAAATATGCCAATGAAATTATCTGTCCTGAGTGTAGTCCGAAAAGCCAATGTTTAGTAATGTCTATGGGACAACACTAACAGTGACCTCAGGCTTCACTACTGTCTATGGGAGAAACGAAACATATTGACTACAGGCTGCACTGCTGTCTATGGGAGACAGAAAAGCTAATGGGGACCACAGGATTCACTGCTATCTATGGGAGGCAGAAACACTAACTGTGACCACAGGCTTTGCCGCTGTCTAATGAGGCAGAAACACTAACTATGACCACAGGGTGCATTGCTGTCTATTGGAAGGAGAAACACTAATAGTGACCACAAGCTTCACTGCTTTCTATGGGAGATAGAAACATAACAGAGTCCACAGGCTGCACTGCTGTCTATGAGAGGCACAAAAACACTAACAGTGATCACAGGCTGCACTCCTGTCTATTTGAGGATTTTCTCTGCTTAAATCCTAAGTAGTATTCTTCAGTACAATCCTATTCTGTTACATTCAGATATATCTGTACATGACAGTTCTTTACAGGCAGAATTTTTTTAAAATTAATGTTAAATTTTATGATACAGTTGCTATAAAGTAATGGCTCAAAATTCCTTTAAAAAAATGGACGGTGGATAACATATTAGCTATCCTGGTACCGACACATACAATACAGTAAATACATTATAAATAAATAGAGTAAAACAAGGCATTTTTTGTAATAAAAGTAAATATATACTAAATGCTTACATATGTATACTGGAAAATGATGGCTAAAAAAATTACTGCAAAAACCAAGATCCCATCACAGTGATGTTGATATAAAAATACCACAAAAAAATGTTTAAAAAAAAAAAAAATTCTGGCCACCTGAACAATTTTAGTAACTTATTTCTGTCAGTGATATTATTAGGTTGCAAACTTGGTGGCATACAGCTTCCTTACTGTTTACACCTGATGGATTTTTATACATAGCAGAAATGACAGTCATAGTGTTGCATTTCGGACTCCGGTCAGGCCAATTCAGGCTATTTTGAATTTTGTTGGCGATGGAGGGAAAATCATCAGTCTTTATCCGGCCAGAATAAAGCAAATGTATGAGATCCACAAGGGGTATGTTTCCTTTTTCTTGTCTGGTAAAAGCTTGTAATTGGCCACTCGATTTTCTTGCTAATACCGGCAAATTTCAGATCATCCCAAAGTCGTCCAACCTGAAACTGAAATAGACAACAATAGACAGAAACATACACACATAGAAAAGGCAGCAAAAACATGACAAAAACATCATTGGTGCCATTATTAATGTATAGTATAAAATATGGATTAATTTAGTCTAGAGATAAGGCCCCCCTCCTGTAAATATGGAGCTCGGGACATAGCAACAGTGGAGTTAATTCTTGTGGGCCATCAGTGGAGTTTATTCTTGGGCCCCCCCAGTGGAGCTGATTCTTGGGGTCACCAGTGGAGTTTATTCTTGGGCCTCACTAGTGGAGATGATTATTGGGACCCACCAGTGGAGTTGATTCTTGGGGCCCACCAGTAGAGCTGATTCTTGGGTCCCACCAGTGGAGTTGATTCTTGGGGCCCACCAATGGAGTTGATTCTTGGAGCCCAAAATTGGAGTTGATTCTTGGGGCCCACTGGTGGAGATGTTTCTTGGGGCCCACTGGTGGAGGTGATTCTTGGGGTCCAGCAGTGGAGTTGATTCTTGGGGCCACCAATGGATTTGATTCTTGGGGGCCACTAGTGAATTTGAGGCCCACCAGTGGAGTTGATTCTAGGGGGTGACCAGTGGAGTTAATCTGGCGCACCAGAGGAGTTGATTATTGGGGCCCACCAGTGGAGTTGATTCTTGGAGCCCACCGGTGGAGTGGATTCTTGATGCCCACCAGTGGAGTTGATCATTGATGCCCTCCAATGGAGTTGATTATTGATGCCCAACAGTGGAGTTGATTCTTGGAGCCCACCAGTAAGTTGGGGCCCACCAGTAGAGTTGATTCTTGGGGCCCACCACAGCAGTTGATTCTTTGCACTACTAAGTGGAGTTGATTTCTGGGGTCAACCAGTATAGTTGATTCCTGGGGCCCACCAGTGGAGTTGATTTATGGGGCCACCAGTGGAGTTGGTTCTTGGAGCCACCAGTAGAGTTGATTCTTGGGGTCACCAGTGGAGCTGATTCTTAGGGCCACCAGTGGAGTTGATTCTTGGGAATCACCTTACAGCTACTACATGTGTAGGAGCTCACCTTGGGTATCCCCTGCTCTCTTGTGGGTCAGTCCGAGCCTGCCTAAATCTCCTTGTATGACATAATCCATGATGATTTCAAGTGCTTCTCTGATCTCTGCCCCACTGTGGGGCAGTATACTACAGTCATTGCTCCACTCTTAATTGCCCAACACAGTAGCAGTGCCCGTTCGCCCAACATAACAGTTACACAAATCTTTAGTCAAAAACAGTAATAAGATTAGAATATGAATTACTTCAAATAAAGAAAAACTCAATTTGCAAGAGATTCTGTCAGCTTTTTAATCAAACCTGAACATTGTATAGCTAGACAAAGTATGAACAATTGACAAGATTTCTTCAGTGAGATGAAGGCAAAGCTCCTGCAGACCTCAAACCCCTAAGGAGCTGGAATCAGGAACAGAAGAACTTGGAATGGCTTTTTAATGTCTTTTTAATGCATGCAGTGAGTCAGATGTAAAATGACTAACTTAATGATTGATTAGAAAAAGCCCATGATAAAATGCAGCAAATGCTTACGTGCAGAACGCCTGGTATATAACAGCCGCGTGCTCCTTGAAGACCGCAACGCAATGCTGTGAAAGGTCCACCGTCCCGTAGAGCAGAGCTGGCTGGATTTAATTACAACATCCACGACTCTTGAAAGGCCAAAATCTAAGTTTTATACTGTGTGGAAACTGTGAAGTGTTGTAAAGTCAAGAAAAGGTATTTACATTGTCTGTGCAATTCTAGCGCGGAACATGAATATCCTCCATATATAATAGTGTACAAGAATATAACTACTATAATACTGCTCCTATGTACAAGAATATAACTACTATAATACTGCTGCTATGTACAAGAATATAACTACTATAATACTGCTCCTATGTACAAGAATATAACTACTATAATACTGCTGCTATGTACAAGAATATAACTACTATAATACTGCTCCTATGTACAATAATATAACTACTATAATACTGCACCCTATGTACAATAATATAACTACTATAATACTGCCTCCTATGTACAATTATATAACTACTATAATACTGCCTCCTATGTACAAGAATATAACTACTATAATACTGCTCCTATGTACAAGAATATAACTACTATAATACTGTCCCCTATGTACAAGAATATAACTACTATCATACTGCTCCCATGTACAAGAATATAACTACTATAATACTGCCTCCTATGTACAAGAATATAACTACTATAATACTGCCTCCTATGTACAAGAATATAACTACTATAATACTGCCTCCATGTACAATAATATAACTACTTTAATACTGCACCCTATGTACAATAATATAGCTACTATAATACTGCCTCCTATGTACAATAATATAACTACTATAATACTGCTCCCTATGTACAATAATATAACTACTATAATACTGCCTCCTATGTACAAGAATATAACTGCTATAATACTGCTTCCCTATGTACAATAATATAAACTACTAAAATACTGCTTCCTATGTACAAAATATAAACTTTTAAAATACTGCTCCTAATTACACAGAATTATACTTACATAAAATAAAACTGTCTATGTACAATAATTTTTAAATATATAAATACTGCCTTCCTATATGTACAAGAATCAGATTAACCCACCTTTTTAGGCCAAGCAGGGGAACTTTGGTGTACCTCAGGCAGGGGGAATAATAAATAAAATAGGACAAAACCTAGCACCTGGGAATTAATATGGTCTTCTTTTTGTCCAAATAAATCAAACACAAACTCATTCCCGGGTCTACCTCCTTCATCATTGACTTATTATATTACAAATTTTTAACTACAAATTTTAATACTTCCTCCCTATTACAAAAATTTTTTAACTACTTTTAATATTTTCTCCCTATGTACAAAATTATAACTACTTTTAAATTACTGCTTCCCAAATTTTATTACACAGAAAATTTTTAACTACTATAATATTTTCCTCCCATTCCCCAAAATATCACACTACTTTTAATACTCCCCTATTAAACAATTTTTATAACTACTATAATACTGCCCCCTATTACCAAGAATATACTTACTATTAATACTCTATCTTTATGACAAAATTTTTAACTAACTATCCATACTTCTTCATATATTTACAGTAATTTATAACTACTATTTTACTCTTTACACTAAATGTACTTTACAAACTCTTTATCCATTTTACTATGTTTTACACCCTATAAATATAAAAACATTAAGCTTATTACCACACTCCATACTTCCCCTTTTTCCCATTTCACAATATTATTAACATCTCCTGGTAATTAACAATTTTTTATTTTTTTACACATTATCAACTTCAATTTTTACCCACTACTTTGATTCAATCACGGCTTCCATTTTTTTGCCTTCCCTTTGCCAAATTTCACTATCTCTTTCAAAAAATCTTCCTCATTTTATACTAACCCCAATCAGGACCTAACCCCTGTTTTCACACCCCCAACCCCTTTATGAATCTTTAATCTTTTTCTCCTATCTTTTTTTCTATCTATCTATCTTTTCTATCTAGCTCATATCTATCTATCCCACATCTATCTATCTTTTCATATCATTCATTCTATCTAACTTTCTGTTTCTCTTCCTATCTATTTATCTATCTATCTCATATATATCTATCTATCTACTATCCATCTCTTTTATCTATTTTATCCCATTTTCTTTTATCTATCTATACTATCTATTTTCCCATATCTATCTATCTATCTATCTAATTCATTTTTCTATCTATCTATCTATCCTATATTTTTAAATCCTACTTCAAAATTCTATCTATCAATCTATCTCATATCTATCTATCTTTTATCTATCTCATATCTATCTATCAAACCCTATCTATTTTTATATCTCATATCTATCTATCTATTTTTCATATCTATCTATCTATCTATCTCATATCTATCTATTCTAATCTTTCTATACTATCTATCTATCTATCTATCTATCTCATATCTAATCTATTTTCATATCTTACTCTATCTCTATCTATATCTATCTCATCTATCTATCTATCTCACTATCTACTTTTTCTCATTCTATCTATCTATCTATCTATCTATCTATCTATCTATCTATCAAATCTTCTCTTTTATCTATCTATCTATCTCATATCTATCTATTTTCATATCTATCTATCTATCTATCTATCTATCTATCTATCTTACCCTCTATCTATCTTCTTTTACCCTTATCTATTATCTATCTATCTATCTTTTCTATCTATCTATCTATCTATCTTTTCTCCATATCTATCTATTTTCTATCAAATTCAAATCACCTACAAGCATCTTTATCCTCCATTAATCAAAAAAATTAAAAAAACTACTATCTATCTCAATTAATTTTCTTTAATTCTTTTAAAACTAACACACTATTCAATCTATCCTTCATCTTCCTATTTATATTACTATCTATCTTATCTCTTATTCAAAAAACTACTTTATTTTCCCTATCATCTATCTCATACCCCTTTTCATTATGCTACTTAATCTTCTATTACTATCTCATATTTTCCCCTATTCTATCAAACTAATCTATTCAAATATAATCTATTATCTATTACAAAATATCTCATAATCTATCTTCTTAAAAAATTAAACTCATAATCTATCTATTCATATCATACTTTCTATCAAAAGGTTATTTTCAGATCTTTTTCCCTATCGTATTACCCCCCTAAAAAAAAATATTATTTATTATCCCATTTCTACCCCCTATTCAGATTTTTAAACATATCCCTATCAATTATTATTATCTATCTACACTACTATTTTCAATTTACCCACTTTTTTATTCCTATCACTGGCATACCCCTTCTAAATTTCTTTTTCCCCATCTCATTTATCTAACATCCCTATCTACACTCTTTTAAATCTTTAATTTTGGTCTCTATTTTTTCATATCTATCTATCTATCCAATCTATCTATCCAATCTATCTATCTCATATCTTCTTTCTCTATCTATCTTTCTCCTATCTATTTATCTATATCTCATTATCTATCTATCTATCATATCTATCTATCTATCTATCTATTTTCCATTCTATCTATCTATCTCTCATATCTATCTATCTATCAATCTCATATCTATCTATCTTATCTATACTATCTATCTATCTATTATAATTATATCTATTATTTTTATATATATCTATCTACCCATCTATATTAATCTTTTATCGATCTATCTATCTATTAATCTATCTGTCTATCTCATATCTCTCTATCTGTCTATCTAATCTATCTCTTCATCTTTTATCTATCTTCATATCTATCTATCTATTTTCTCATATCTATCTATCTTTTATCTATCTTCTCATATCTATCTCTATCTATCTTCTCATACTATCTATCTACTATCTATCTAACTATCTATCTATCTCAATATCTATCTTATTCATATCTATCTATCTCATACTATCTATATCTATCTATCTATCTATCTATATCTATTATCTAACTTCTCATATCTATCTTTTTCTATCTATCTTCATTATCTATCTATCTTTCTCATATCTATCTATCTATCTTTTCTATATCTATCCATATCTATCTATCTATCTTCTATCTATCTATCATCTATCTATCTAATCTATCTATCTATATCTACCCCTATCTATCTATCTATCAAACTATCTATCTCATATCTATCTTATATCTATCTATCTATCCTTTATCTATCTATCTTTTCTATCTATCTTTTATCTATCTCATATCTATCTATCTATCTATCTATCTTCTTCTATCAAATCTATCTCTATCTATCTCATATCTATCTATCATCTATCTATCTATCTATCTATCTATCTATCTATACTATCTATCTCTATCTATCTTCTATTCTATCTATCCCAAATCTATCTATTTATTTATCTATCCATATCTATCTCTATCTATCTATCTATCTTTTATCTATCTATCTATCTATCTATCTATCTATCTTTTCTATCTATCCAAAATTATCTATCTATCTATCTCAATATATCTCTTCTATCTATCTACCCCCATATCTATCTCATATCTATCTATCTATCTATCTATCTATCTATCTTTTCTATCTTCTAATCTATCCCCATACTATCTATCTATCTATCTATCTATCTATCTATCTATCTATCTATCTATTTTCCTACCCCTATCTAATCTATTTTCCATATCTATCTATTCAATCTATCTATTTTCTATCTATCTAGCTTCTATCTATTCATATCTATCTATCTATCTATCTATCTATCTATCTCATATCTATCATCTACTATTTTCATATCTATCTATCCCCCATATCTATCTATCTTTTCTATCTATCTCATATTATCTCATATCTATCTATCTTTTTCTATCTATCTCATATTATCTATCTATTTATCTATCATCTATCTATCTATCTTTTCTATCTATCAAACCCCTATCTTTCTATCTATCTCATATCTATCTATCTATTTCTCTTCTATCTATCTATCTATCTAACTATCTATCTCTATCATCTATCTCATACCCATCTATCTATCTCAAAATTAAAATATATTATTATTAATCTATCTATTATATCTATCTCTTCTATCTATCTACCCCTTTTATCTATCTTCTATCTATCTCATATCTATCTTCTTCATATCTATCTATCCCATATCTATCTCTTATCTATCTATCTTTCTTATCTATCTATCTTTTCTATCTATTTTCTATCTATCTCATATCATCTTCTCATATCTATCTACCCCATCTATCTATACTATCTATCTTCTATCTATCTTATCTATCTATTCTATCAAATCTATCTCCTATCTATCTATCTATCAAATCTATCATCTATCTCATATCTATCTATCATTCTCTCATATCTTTCTATCATCTATCTATCTAATCTATCTATCTATCTATCTCATATCTATCTATCTATCTATCTATCTTTTCTATCTTATCTATATATATCTATCTATTCATATCTATCTATCTATCTATCTATCTCATACCCATCTATCTATATCATCTATCTATATCATATCTATCTATCTATCTATCTATCTATCTATATCATATCTATCTATCTATCCCATATCCATCTATCTCATATCTATCTATCCCATATATATCTATCTCCTATCTATCTATCTATCTATCTATCTATCTATCTATCTATCTATCTCTATCAATCTCTCTATCTATCCATATCTATCTATCTTTTATCTATCTATCTATCTATCTATCTATCTATCTATCTATCTATCTATCTATCTCATATCTATCTATCTATCTATCTATCTCATATCTATCTATCTATCTATCTCCTATCTATCTATCTATCTATCTATCTATTTATCTCATATCTATCTATTTCTCTATATATCTTCTATCTATCTAATATGTACAGTCTAAATAGAAAAACTTGGGCAGTAGCGCTCAGAGGTATAGTGGGTCATGCACTATTGGGCTGGATCAGTGTTAGGTTAATTTATTTAAAATTAATAAAACATAGAAGTATAAAATCTTAACCCTACGCGTTTCGTAGCCGAATACCGGCACTTCAAACAGGGCATGTTCCACAAAATTCAAAGTTGGGACCTTTATAGTGTCAGACAGTAATAGAATATAGGTAGATCAGGTCTAATCCCGCTCCATGTGACTGTGGAGCCAAGAGACCCCTGGTTGGAGATGCCACCCGTCAGTCACACTCACATCGAGGCGTCTCACTGGCAGCCAGGGAGCCCCAGTTTGTGTGGACGTTTTAGTGTCAATCTTTGGATAGAGCAACGTGTGATTTAAATCTTTGATTACTTTAAAACATATGACAAATTATTAAAGTTCAATAAATATATTATAATAGACTCTAATTATATAATTCGAGTGATCAGCATCCTTTATGGTCGGAAAAACACGGAATTTGTTGATAGTTACATATTCTGGAACTTTTTGTAAATAGGTGCGTTAAACATATGCCAATATTATGCATACGTTGAACGTCAACCCGTAAAATGTTTAAAAGAGACTTTGATGGATACATAGGGAAGAGATCGATCCCAACGAGTTCCCTCAGAGGATACCGTTCCTCAACTAAGGTTTACAGACGGAATCCCCCCTATAACCACAAAAAGCACAACGTATGTCGGCTGTATGATGGACTGGTGGTGAAGCATTGTATATATGACGGAGGGAGAGAGTTACGTGTAATGTCTAGAGCAAGGTTAGAGCTGTCATAGGAATGGCTGATATAGATACTTTTATACAGACAAAAATGTTTGTATTCAGAAGAAAGAATGTTTGATGCAATAACACATATCTGTGTGACTGCAAAGGACGCACCGAGTGCTGTGAAAGTCCCACATATATACAAACATATCTGCTAAAAAAAGGTCAGTGATCTCGGGACTATAGATATTATGGACTAGTATCACTTAGATGATTGGTACAGTCTGCATAGTAAAACATTGGATGTGTTCCGCATGAGTCAGGGAAGCTTTGATTTGCATCTATTGTTTCCAAATTGTTGAAACTAAAGATGAATTTGCTTAACCCCTTAAGGACTCGGCGTTTTTTTTGGGTGACACGTTCGTTTTTTTCCTTTCCCCCCTCTGAAAGCCATAACTTCTTTATTTTTCCACCTTTTTATAGACACATGAGGGCTTTTATTTTGTTGTACTTTCTAATGGTGTTTTTTCACTATACTATAGAATATACTGGGAAACCGCAAAAAAATTCCAAGTGGGACAAATTTTGAAAAATTTTTTTTTTTCGCCAGTTTGCGGGGGTTTTTGCTTTTACGGCGTCAATCTCGGTAAATATAATGTATTTTTCTGTAAATTTTACAGGTTTTTAACCCCATCCGGCAATACCAAACATGTAGTGTTTCCGTTTGTTTTGTACCTAAAAAAATTCCAAAAATTTTCTATTTTTGAAATTTGCGCCACGGCGCCATTTTGTGCGACCAATAACTTTTTGTACTAACACCTACGGAGTCGTGAGGGGCTTTTTTTGCGGGTGAGTGTACTTTTTATCGTAGCATTTTGGGAAATGCAGGACTTTTTTGATATTTTTATTCCATTTTTTGGTGACGAAAAATGCCCAAAAAAACCAATTTTTTGGCTTTTTTGGAATTTTTTTTCTTCTACGGTTTAGCGTAGGGGAAAAATGTTTTTTTTTTTTATAATGGGCTTTTTCGGACGGGGGCGATCCAATATGTGTAATTTTTTATTATTTAATGATTTTATTTTAAAAGGGGGAAAGGGGGGGTGATTTAAAATTTTTAATACTTTTTTTTTTGTATTTTAAAATTTTATTAATTTTTTTTTTTTTTGTAAATTGAGGCCACCTGTGACTTGCCCACTGGGTGGCGCGTTGTTAAATCAACCTAATGATTGCGGGCAATGCATTAGGTGTAAAAAGATGGGGGTTTTCCCACTTCCCTGTCTGCGGGGGAAGGGGGGCAAACCGGGCCCAGGGAAAGTGACGGGGCCTTTCCCAAGGCTCCCCCCCCAAATGCCCGTGATCGATCGGCGCAGCATAGCTCGCTTATCCCGATCACCGCACCGATGGGGTGCGGGGGCCCCGAGGGGTTTAATTCAGACGCCGCGCCATTTTTGCCGGGGTGCCTGAGGGGGAAAACAGTCCGGCGGGGGGACCCACCCCCCGGCGCTGTTATGCCGGTGTTAGCGGCGATTTGCCGCTAACACCCGGCGGCTGTGCGGGGAGGAGGGGGGGGGGGTCGCGGAGCGATCCCCTTGCAAAGCCCCTTAGCGGCCCTGGGACGTACTCATACGCCCAAGGTCGTTAAGGGGTTAATATGAAAACTGTGAGAGTAACCCCAAAAGTGATTAAAATGTATTGAACAGTGTAAACATATTGGTGTATGAAAAATTAGCCTACTGTTGTATATAATATGCTAGGGACCTAAAAAAAAAAAAAAAAAAAGGGTTTTTGATCCAATAGCTTTTGCTTTAGTGTTTGGCTCTGGTACGTGCTATGATCAGGTTTTGTGATACATAGACCCTCTAAAAGGGGGCGTAATAAGAAGGGGGGCCCCATACAAATTTTGGATGGGCCCCCCCCCCTCCCTGACCACAACATGCCGGGACATGTTTTTAGATAATTTGATAATACAAGGGCAAATTTACCACCATACATCTCACCATAAAACGCTACCAAACAAATCCACTATACCAAAAAAAATTACCAAAACGCTATTACAAAGGCCCTGATTATCCCCCAAAACACGCCCACAAATTACCCCCCAAATGTGATGAATAAAACCCTACACTATTACTGACAGTCACAAAGCAATACTGTTAATAATAATAATATATAATAATATAGTGCCCTTTAAGTGGTAAAAATACTAGTGTACAAGGCTCTACAGAACTGTATATACACCATACAGTGACCATTAGTGGTGGGACCCTGTACACAGGCTCTGCAACTGTTTTTTACCACATTACTTGAACATATAGTGGTAGACACCAATTTACACAGGCTCTGCAGACTGTATTTTCCCTCCATACAGTGACCATTTGGTAGACCAGTGTACACAGGCTTGAGACTGTTTTTAACCTCCATCGGGGACCTATAGTGGTGGGGGCCCAGTGTACACAGGCTCTGCAGACTTATATTACCCCATACGTCCATATAGTGGTAGACCCCAGTGTCAGGGGCTCTGCGATGATTTTCCCTCCATACAGTGACCATATGGGGTGACAGCAGTGACACGCCTTGCGACGATATTACCTGATACGTCTCATATATGGTATTTTTCCAGTTTTAAACAGGTTGCAGATGTATATTCCCTCCATCGTGCCCATTAGGGGAGACAGCAGGTAACAGTCTGCAGATGTTTTTAAACCACCTTACTGACATATAGCGGTAAAAAAAAAATAGCAGTTTTTCACAGACTGACTATAATTTTGATTACAGTGCAGTTCTTTTTGTGCTAAGGTGACTTTTCTCTGACATCGTACTTTCCCTTTGTTCTGCACCCGGGTCCAGTCCCCATTTGATGAATTCCCGACCACTTGTCCCTGCGATTTAACACAAAATCTTGAATCCTGACTTTTCCGCACCTGCCCCCCGGCTATATGGGGTCCCTTTAGGCAGGCAGGGTTAGATAGGTTTTATGGGGCCCCAAATAGGCAAAAGGTTTGGTACCAAAAGAGTGCCTAAGGCAGGAAAGGGGTTTAGGTAGTATTGGGGGCCCTCAGGTTGCAGGGGGTTTGGGGTTGGGGCCCTATAGTAGGGTTTAGGTAGCTAAAGGGGGCCCCCAAAATAAGTAGACGGCAGGCTTTTTGGGGGTATAAAAAGGGAGGGTTGTGGGGGGATACGGCGGCATATGGGGGGTATAGGCAGGCATATGGGGGTGTTAGGCAGGGGGCAATGGGGGCTGTATGGCGGCAGGCATATAGGGGGGTGTATAGGCAGGCAGGCAGATAGGGGGGTGTATAGGAGGCAACAGGCAGATAGGGGGGTGTATAGGCAGGCAAAACAGGGAGATAGGGGGGTGTTTAGGGGGCATATAGGGGGTTATGGCAGGCGCATATGGGGGCTATAGGGGGGCAATGGGGGCTATGGAGGCATATGGGGGGGTATGGCAGGCTATGGGGGTATAGGTAGGATATGGGGGGGGTATAGGCAGGCAATGGGGGTTTTAGGCGCCATTGGGGGGGTATAGGTAGTTTTAAAGGGCTAGTTGGCAACTTTTTTAAAATGAAAAAAAACGGAGAACGTATGGGGGGGCCGCTTGCGCGCCGCGGAAAAAAATTTTCTTGGGGCCGCCATTTGTCTGTATCCATGCCCCCTTTAAAAAGCCAACCCCCCTCCCCCAACTGATAACTGCTTTTGGGAAGAAAGCCGGGAGATGCCCCTTATTCAGGTATAACCCCCCCCAAGAGGTAGTGCCCCCCAAGGCAGGTAGTGCCCCCTTGTAGCCCAAGTAGATCCCCCCTCTGTAGCCCGGTGGGCCCCCCCCTTTTTACCAGGTAGGTGCCCCCCCTTTTTTTGCCCGGGTAGGGCCCCCCCTATTTTTGCCAGGTAGGTGCCCCCCATTGTTTTCCAGGGGTAGTGCCCCCCATTGTTTGCCAGGTGTGCCCCCCTTGTTGCCGGTAGAGCCCCTCTTTTCCCGGTAGATGCCCCCCGGTTGCCAGGGGATGCCCCCCTTTTGCCAGGTAGATGCCCCCCCTGTTGCCCGGTATTTGTCCCCCCTGTTGCGGTTTAGTCCCCCCTGTTGCCGGTAATGCCCCCCTTTATGCCAGGGAGATGCCCCCCTCTGTTGCCAGGGGTAGATGCCCCCTCTGTTGCCCGGGGAGTGCCCCCCCTTTTGCCAGGTGTGACCCCCCTTTTTGCCAGGTAATGCCCCTTGTTGCCCGGTGATGTTCCCTCTTGCCAGGGAGTGCCCCCATTTGTTTGCCAGGTAGTGACCCCTCTGTTGCCAGGTAGTGACCCCCCTCTTTGCCAGGTAAGTCCCCTCTGTTTCCAGGGATGCCCCATTGTTGCCCGGTAGAGCCCCCCCTGTTCCAGGTAGATGTCCCCTCTGTTGCCCGGGGTGCCCCCTGTTTCCCGGGAGTGCCCCCCTTGTTGCCCGGCAGAGCCCCCATTAGCTAAAAAAAATAAAATAATAAAATCCCTTACCCCACCCGGGAAAACCCCCCTGCCTCCTCCCCGCACGCGAGACTCCGGGGGGTGAAAGGGGGAAGGGCCGCTTTACCCCTTAGGAGGGCTCGGCGGGGCCCGATAGCGCACAAAGGTACCTTCGCCGCGGCCATTTAAAAAACCCGCCCCCTGCTGGGGCGGGGGGAAAGCCCAAATCCCTCGGGAGGGTAACCCCCCCAAAAACACCCCCCCCCAAAAACGGGAGAGTTGGCATTATGCATATGGGGGGGGGTATGGTAGGATTGGGGGCTATTGGGGGGCAATGGGGGGTTTTAAAGGAGGCATATGGGGGGTTAGGAGGCATTGGGGGTATAGGCAGCATATGGGGGGCTATAGGGGGCATATGGGGCTATGGCAGGCATTAGGGTATAGACAGGCAATGGGGGGTATAGGGGCATATGGGGGCTATAGGCAGGATAGGGGAGATAAAATAAGAAAAAACTTACTACTCGGCCCCTTTCCCCCCCTGCGCCCCTCGCTCCGGTTGTGCTCTCCCTGCAGCCCTGGCTCAGCGCGGGGGGCGGTGAGTGACGTCACCGCGCGCGCCCACACCACAGGGCCCCGGGGGGGAAGTAGCAGAGCGGAGCGATCGGCGCTCCCTCCTGCTACTACCAACAGCGCTGCCTCTGAACGTCGGGCCGGGGGGCCCCCGGGGTTCGAGGGAGTTGCGCGGGCCCGAGCTCCCCGCCCGGCCCCGTGAACTGTTTTTGTTCACTGCCCGGGGGGAGGAGGGCATTACCCGGGGGGCGGACGCGTAGCAGCGCCCCGGGGGCCCCCCAAAACCAGGGGCCCCCTAGCAAAAGCTCCCGGAGTTCGCACTGACTACACTTGATCACGTTATGGGAGTTTAGGGGTTAATTTAACCCTTCATTTAAACCCCCGAGTTTAATGGTTTTTAAAACGGGACATCCAATATGTTTCTTTTTTGTAACACTGGAAATTTTTGGACTATCAAGAGGAACCCTGTAAAAGGGGTGATTGCAAATTTGGAAAAATCCCGTGTGTGTCTCCCTGAAGGTTTTTCGACCCCTTGTTTGAGGTCACCTTTTTTGTGCTATGTCTATGTCCATTCAGTCGGAAATCTTTGGAGACAAGTTGTACGCCCAATATTGTATGTTACGAGCCTGTATAACAAAATAAAAAAACCGGATTTAATGCAATTGTGTCTGAAATTTTTAGTGTTTTGAGTGACACAAGTGGATTTTTCAGTGGTTACAATGCTTTTACAACATAGGCAACCTTGTGAATTACAGCAAGAACTTCCTGAGACCAGCATGGTATTTGTATCTGGGACAGTGCTTGTTTGGTTCTTCTTTTGAGAAACCTTGCTTGGTGCCAGGATTCCCTTTAGGTTTGGAGCTCGTCTGAACACCAAGCCTGGTCTGTCAGGGATCACCTGTCCCAGGTATGGGTCCCGTTGTATCAGATACCAATGTTTCTGCAAGATATTTCTTATTTTTCTATGAGATGTGTTATATTGCGTGGTTACAGAAAAATTGCTGTGATCATTTCTTATGTCGTCCGTTGTTTTCTTGTCATGTGCTTTTAGATTCACAAGACATTGTTTCTGGTCTAGATGTTCGGTTTTGACCAGTG
Organism: Phyllomedusa bahiana; assembly: GCA_025379985.1. Lineage (NCBI taxonomy): Eukaryota > Metazoa > Chordata > Amphibia > Anura > Hylidae > Phyllomedusa > Phyllomedusa bahiana. Next base: position 7,968 of record JAODAL010025576.1, on the reverse strand, counting down.
CATCTGATAATATTTTGAATAGGATATTTTTTATCTTTGAATCTTTTTTCTATGATTTTGGCTTGTTCTTTAAATGTATTGTCATCTGTGCAGTTCCTTCTTATTCTTTTGAGTTGGCCATAGGGAATGTTAACAACCAGGGTTTGTGATGTGCACTGTTGAAGTTAATATAACTGTTGGAGTCTACAGATTTGAAATAATTGAAAGTGATAAACCGTTCATTTTCTTTGGAAATTTTTAAATACAAAAATTCTATTTCCTTTTGGTTTGTGGAAGCTGTTAGAGAAATGACAAAATCATTATTATTAATGTGCTCTAGAAATAGCTCTATTTCTCCTTGTGGACCTTGCCATATCATAAGCAAGTCATCTATGAATCTTTTATAGAACAAGACATGGTTGTAATGTCTGTAAGAATACATATAATTATGTTCAAATAGACCCATGAACAGATTTGCATAGGTGGGCGAAATTTCTTTCCCTTTGCGGTCCCCTTTATCTGCCAGTGGGTTTGCCCCTTCGAAAAAAAAATATTTCCTAAACATAAAAAATTTCCCTTTTTTTGTAAAAATTTCTATATGGTTCTTAAGGGTAGCGCCCTGATCCAAAAAAGTTTTTTTAACACATTTTGGGCCTATTTCTGATGAAATTTGTATATAGGAACAACACCCAGAGTGATAAATGTGGTTCACCCTTCACTAAATGTCAAAAGAAGTGTTATTAAATGTTAAAATCTTGAATGGCTTTCTAACTTTAAAAATATTGTTGCAGATGCAAATCAGAAGTGTAAAAGATTCTAGTTGGGGAATTTATCCTAAATTAGGGTTGCCGGGGGTTTGTAAACATCCCCCTGACGAAAGTCCCGGGTGTTGGGCTACAAACGCGTGGGGTTTTTAGTTTTTAAACTTTAAGTGTTTTATTAATTTTAAAAAAATTAACCCAAACACTGATCCCCCCAAAAAAGGTGATCACTTTTACCGCGGGCGCTACTCCCCGAGTTTTTATTTAGACTGTTCATTCCCCCAAAGCTTTTCTTTCAAACGTGGGAGTGGGGAAAGGGGCTCCCAAATTTAAGATAAAAACCTGAGCATTTTATGCATAGAGAGTGTGCTTGGGTTTTAAAAAAGCAAAACATGAGGAGGTGGCAATATTGCTATTTTATTGTAATCTCCTGTCCTAACTTATTCACGATGTGCGCCCTTTCCCCGTTTCTTTTTTTTATATATAACTACCTTTTATAGATCAAACTATTATCATCTACATTATTATGATCCTATCTATCTCCTATCTATTCATATCTATCTATTATTATTATCTATCTTCTTTCCCATCTATCTCATATTATCTACCTACACCTATCCCAACTATCTATCTATCGGGCTGTCTGTCTGTTTATCTATTATTCATGCCTTTATCTATCTATCTAAACTATCATCTATCTACTATCTTCAATCTATCCATATCTATCATCTATACTATAATCTATTATCTATCCTTTTCTATTATCATCACTATCTACCATATTTCTATTATTATCTATTATTATCTATCTATCTATCTATCTATCTACTCATATCTTCTATTATCTATTCCCTATCTATTATCTATCTCATACTATCTCTACTTCATTCTATCATCTACTATCTCATATCTATCTATCTCTATCACTATCTATTCCCTATCTATCTACTATTTTTTATCTCAATCTATCTATCCCTCATCTATTATCTATCCCTCCCCTATCTATTTTATCTATCCATTTATCTACTCCATTACAGTGTATCCATCACTATCTCATCTTCCACCTCTTTCTAGTTATAGAATCAGTGACACATTTATTGGACATAATGCAGGAAGGCCCCCGGATCTCATGAGTCTCCTGCTCCAGCTACAAGGCGGGCCATGAAGCCCCTGTGATGAGGTGTGTTCCTCCTGGCGCAGGGTTATTAGACATCTCAGTAATCAGTGGAGCTGCGGGGTCTCGTCTTTCTTCACCAGGAATAATTAATATCACTAATCACTTCTGCTGCGGTAAAGCTCAACACAAGCCACTGTATTCCTGCTCTCTGCAAGGAGGAAGCGACTGAGAACCTGTCATGTAACCAACAATAGAGACCCCTTGCTTTCCAACAGTAGGGCCCGTCCCTTCAAGAGACACTCAGAAAAAGACTGTTTGCCCAACCAGCTACCAATCTCATGGCATACTATGTGTCCCTCATGGGCTGATGAAGGGTGTGGGCCAAAGGGGTGTTCACAGTTGTTAACCCATTTGACTCCTTTCCTTCTCATCAGAAGGTCAGATTTTCTACATAAACATAGAAAGGGATTCTTTACTGTTAGAGCAGTGAGACTGTGGAACTCTCTGCCAGAGGAACTTGTCATGGTGAATTCAATAACAGAGTTCAAAAGGGTTTGGATGCATTTCTGGAGCGTAATAATATAACACGTTATAGTGTCTAGGATTCTGGAAAGGGGTCATTGATCCAGGGATTTTTCCGATTGCCAGATTGGAGTCGGGAAGGAATTTTTCCCTAAAATGAGGACAATTGGCTTCTACCTCATTGGGATTTTTTGCCTTCCTCTGGATCAACACCTTAGCACAACAGGCTGAACTGGATGGATATCTTGTCTTTTTTCGGCCTTACAAACTATGAAACTATAAGGTTGCTTTGCTTTCACCACGCGGCAAATTTGAGAATTTTGGTTTTCGTTTTTTTCCTTCCCGTCTTCCGAGGAACATGACCTTTTGTATTCCTCAATCTACATAGAAATATAAGGGCTTGGTTTTTGCAGGACAAGATGTACTTTCTATTAGCACCATTAACCATAGCATAGAATGTATTGTGAAGCCTCTAAAATTCCATGTGGGGTGTAATATGAAAGGAAACACAATTGCGCCATTTATTCAGTATTTATTTATTTATTCATTCATTATTTATTTATTATTCATTATTTATTTATTATTTATTCATTGTTCAGTATTTATGACGTGTTATCTGGATTCTGCAGGTCGGCACGATTCCGGTGATACCATATGTGCACTATTTTTTCTGCCGCTGTCTGAATGAATGTTGAACACTTTCACATAGGAGTCAGCGGTGTGAAACGCGTAGTTCCTTGTCAGTACCTTGCTCATTTTTAAAATAAACAAGTATCCTAGGATTAAACATCCTCTATCTAGTGTTTCTAACTGAAGGCGAGCACCTGAACTCCTTCTTCTAAACTTCAATAGTGCCTCCGAAATCCGGTTCTCCTGGTTCGGTATACAAGGTGTCTGCTGACTATCAGTCTATACGTTTACATGCCTTTCGAGAGCGGTGCCTCCAAGTTGCACAACCCCACAAGGTGAGTGTTTCATCTTCTATCTCCACAGTCTCCAAGGTTTGTGGCAATGCACTAGGAAGCGCCCTCTGCTGTATTTCTTTGTCTTTTCTCTAGCACTGCATTATAGACACACTGCTCACAAAAAGCAGTGCTCAGTGCTCAGACCAGGCATCCTCAAACTGCAGCCCTCCAGCTGTTGGGGAACTACAACTCCCACCATGCATTTATATAACCTATAACAGTGGGAATGATGGGAATTGTAGTTTCCCAACAGCTGGAGGGCCGCAGTTTGAGGAGACCATATGCCACACACTGCGTCAAATTGGTCTGTATGGCTGTCGTCCCAGAAGGAAGCCTCTTCTAAAGATGATGAACAAAAAAGCACACAAACAGTTTGCTGAAAACAAGCAGACTCAGGACATGGATTACTGGAACCATGTCGTGCTCTGATGAGACCAAAATAAACTTATTTGGTTCAGATGGTGTCAAGCGTGTGTGGCGGCAACCAGGTGAGGAGTACAAAGACAAGTGTGTCTGCCTACAGTCAAGCATGGTGGTGGGAGTGTCATGGTCCGGGGCTGCATGAGTGCTGCTGGCTGTGGGGAGCTACAGTTCATTGAGGGAACCATAAATGCCAACATGTACTGTGACATACTGAAGCAGAGCATGTTCCCCTCCCTTCTGGGCCGCAGGGCAGTATCCAACATGATAACTACCCCAAACACCTCCAAGACGACCACTGCCTTGCTAAAGAAAATGAGTGTAAAGGTTCTGGACTGGCCGAGCATGTCTCCAGACCTAAACCCTATGGAGCTTCTGTGGGGCCTCCTCAAACGGAAGGAGGAGGAGCACAAGGTCTAACATCCACCAGCTCCGTGGTGTCGTCCTGGAGGAGGGAAGAGGATTCCAGCGGCTGCAACCTGTGAAGCTCTAGTGACCTCCATGCCCAAGAGAGTTAGGGCAGTGCTGGGAAATAATGGGGGCAACACAAAATATTGACACATTGGGCACAATTTGTCCATTAACACTTAGGGGTGTCCTCACTTTTGTTGTCACTTAGGGGTGTACTCACTTTTGTTGCCAGTGGTTTTACATTGTTGACTGTGTGTTGAGTAATTTTGCGGGCACACCAAATTTACACTATTAGGCTGTGTCTCCACTACACAGCATTACGATCGTATCTTCGGCGCTTTTAGTTTTTTAAAAGCACCGAAGATACGATCGTTCCTGCGGCCCCATAGGCAGCAATAGCCCCATAGGCAGCAATAGAAAAGACGAGCTGCAGTCTCCACAGCTCGTCTTTTCTCTGATCATCTTCTGGCGCCGGCGTATTATACAACATGTTACAACACAATTGTATGGGCGACATCAAAAAAATGAGAAGCGACCGCGGTTTTTGTGCAAAACGTGACAAACCGCGGTCGTGCATCAGCAAAAAAAACGGCCGCTTTCTGTCTGTTTTTTGTCCGATGCAGTGTAGACCAAGCCTTATACAAGCTGTACACTGACTATTTTGCATTGTATCAAAGTGTCATATCCCCAGTGTTGACCCATGAAAATATATATACAAATATTACCAAAATGTGAGGGGTGTACTTACATTTTGTGAGATACTGTATCCATCTAATATCTACAGTATTTATCTCAAATCTATATATATCTATGTATCCATCTACATATCTATCTATTATAAACTAGTGAAGACTATCACGTGACTACTTTGTATACACTGAAGGATGAAGCCTCCCTTAACCCTTCCTAACATTGGATGTACTGGTACATCCTGCAAATCATGCGGGCTCACAAGTGAGCCCCACACAATCGCGACATGGGACCAGCAGTATATTACTGCTGGCCTCATTCCGCATCACGCGTCTCCTTTACAAACACCAATTGCCCCCAAAAAGATCAAAAATAAAGTAATCATATTTGGTACTGTTGCGTGCGTAACAACCTACCCCTATAAATCTATCATCTTAATTAACCTTCACGGTGAATGTACAAAAAAAAAATCACAAAATTGCGATTTTTGTTCTTCCCACAGCAAATAAAATGAAATAGAAAGCGGTCAAAATCTCATATAAACGCCAAAGTGGTGCCAAATAAAACATCAGTTCATCCCGCAAAAAAAAGCCCTTACATAGCTCAGTATACCGAAAAATAAAAACAGTTATGGCTATCAGAAGACAATGATGTATAAATATTGTTTTACACAATAAAAACACTTTTTTTTTCAAGTGCTTCAACATAAAAAATTATATTTATTGGGTATCACCATAATCATCTCAACCAGGGAGTAAAACTAACTTGTCATGTATACTGCATGGTGAGCCCTATTAAAAATAAAACTAAAAAACACTACTAGGATTGCTGTATTTTCTTCATCCTGCCTTCTAAAAAACAGATTTAAACCGATCAAAAATTAAACCAATAAAACGACAGCTCATCCGCAAAAAATAAGCCCCTACACAGCTCTGTACACAGAAAAAATTAAAAAGTTATGGCTCTCAGACTGCGGCGATGCAAAACGGGTTTTCCTTTTCAATAAAAGTGTTTATATTGTGTAAAAGCAGTAAAACATAAAAAATATACATTATGGGTATTGTTGTAATCGTATAGACCTGCTGAGTAAAGCAAGGATGTCATTTATACCGCACGGTAACCGCTGTAAAACATAACAATGAAAAACACTACCAGGATTGCTGTATTTTGTTCAAAATGCCTCAAAAAAACCTTAAAAAAAAGGTGATCAAAGCGTATATGCTCCCCTTTTAAGGTACCAAAAAAACATAAACTCATCCCAAAAAAAACAAGCCCATATCATTGATACAGAAAAATAAAAAAAGTTATGGCTTTCAGAATAGGCGACATAAAAACACATTTTTTTTTAAAAGCATTTTATTGTGAAAAAATAAAAAAACGTTTTAAAAAAAATATATAAAATTTATATCATTGTAATTGTAAAGACCGCATAGTAAAGTTATCCTGTCATTTATTCCGCACGGCAAACGCAGTAAAATTGAAGTCCAAAAAAAAATGCTTTTTCCCCCCCCATTTTTCATGGCCCCAAAGCTAAAAAAACTAGGAAAACCCGTGTGTCCAAAAAAAAAATAAATAAAAAAATCTTTATTTTTTTAGGCCAAAAAAATTTTGCGCACTTTACAATGAAGGGTAAAAATTTCAGACAAAAAACAAAGGGCATTAACAGTGAAAAACTACAAAAAGGTGGACACAGGTGTGGGGCTTCTCGCAAAATGCACAATAATCGCACCCCTGGGATATATTCCTTAAGGGGGTTTTCCAATGGGGGGAATTTTTTAGGGGTTTTATTAATTTAAGCACCTTGGGGCCACCAACCTGGAAGGGCCTAAATAAAATGTAATGAAAATGAACCCCAGATTTCCAGAAGTGCTCCTCCTATTCTGGGCTGTGGTTGAGCCAAATAGGCACAGGGGCCACATATGGGTATCTCTAAAAAACACAGAATTGGGGGAATCAATGTTGATTTAAAATTTTCCCGGAACTTTCCCCATGTTTCAGTGAATAAGGGAAACAAAGAAAATCTGCGAATAAATAGGGAAATTTTGAATTTCACCTCCTTTTTTGCTTTAATTTCTGGAAAAACAAATTTCCCAAGCACTGTTGTAAATATTTTAAAGGGGGTGTGTTTCTTAGTTTGGATTTTTTTTTGGGGTATTAAACATACAGGCAATCAAAGCCATTTTGAATGGGCGGGGCCCAAAAAAAAGTATATTCAAATTTCTTTTAAAATTACTCTAAATTTCTAAACCCCCTAATGTCATAAAAAAAAGGTATTTTAAAAATGTTTCATATATCTAGCTTTTTTTAAAGATTTGTACTGTGCCAATGAAAAGGGGTAAAAAATGAGAAACTTGGACAGGGGGAAAATGTGTGCAAGTGGGTAAGTAACTGGGTAGAATAGAAAACAAAGGGTTTGGGAATTAACGGTGGGATACTTGACTGGGTTGCTGTTACTGTGGGGTACCACAGGGCTCGTAGGGCCCCCATCCTCTTTAAAAAATTTTTATTAAAAATCTTCACGGGTTACACAGTAGAATATTGATCTTTGCAGACGATACAAGTCGAAAATAAATCAAACAAAAGAACAATGTGTTATTACAAAGGGGTCTGGATAGGGTTGGAGGGCCCGGGGAAGAAATGGCGATGGGGTTTAACATGATAAATGAAGGTTATGCCGGGAGGAAAAATCCATTAATGATTACATTTAAATGGAAAAAAAAGGGTGGGTAAAAGTGAATGGAAAAGGACTTGGGAATCCTGGGGGACAGTAAAAAAAACTGTAGCACCATGTCAGACAGCCTGCCAAGGCAAAAAGGGTCATGGGTTGTATTTAAAAGGGGGATAGATGACTGGGGAAATTATTTTCCCACTATACAAGTCATGGGTTTGACACACAGGAATATTGTGTTTTCATTCTGGGAAAAAGGGACGGGAAAGAATTTGTAAGCTTGAACAGGACAAAAGGGGGGGCAACAAAAAAATAAAAGGACGGGGGGGCTACAATACCCCAAAAAATTAGCAAATTAGGGTTTTAGTTGAGAAAAAGACGGCTTCGGGGGGAAAATAAAAATTTTTAAAAATATTAAAGGTGAATAAGAGATCT